>CAIGRB010168224.1:8146-33373 GCA_903798255.1 Fraxinus quadrangulata
CCACGACCCATATTTTTCTAACAGTTGGTGATATTGATTTTGGTTTACCCTAAATTATAATCTCAAATAAGTAATTAACAAGCTTTGGCAGATGATAAAAACACTTAAATTTTGGGCATAGCTCCGTACATGTCATTATTTGCTTGAAAATTGAGTACTAGACTCTACTATTGGGAAGTGTAAATCTACACTTTGCCTAAGTTTAGCTCATATTTTATAAATATTTCAAATACTTTCTATCCACACATTTTGAGTCATTATAAGTACGATTCATATATTCACCACTATATTTTATCTATTTATAAATATAATTGTTTATAAACAATTTCCAAACATTCTTTTATTTATGTTCGTTATTGTATTCGTGACACCTTGAGTAGAAATTCTATTATTTTTTTCGTGTTTGGGACACCTCCAAGCTTATGAGATACATTTGCAACAAACTGAGTGCAAAGGAGGAGGTCATACAATTGGACTACACAAAAATAAAAAATTGTGTCAAGATGTGAGGCATAGACTTTTGCTAGGCAGGTCATATACCTTGGAAAGCTTATCAACTTAGGATTACAATACAATTTTACAGCTATATTAATTTGGAGGTTTCTAAATAAAGTAATGCATGTTTATCTCTGGACATTATACCACCAGGTCCCACGCCACTAATGGCAAGTCGAGAGGTGAGTTGAGCGAGCTTGTTGTGTTGATCTCGTCTAGTGATTCGAATCGAGTTCGGGGATCAAGTTGAGTCGTTCTTGCTCAACTCATTGTATTTACTAGGTCAACTTGTGATAGTTTGAGTCAGATCATATCATTGATGATTTTAATCATAATTTTTTATGAGACAATTCGCTACAGCCTCAACATTTGACCAACAATATAGTAGGACGAATCAAATCGAGTTGAACCTAAAAAAAATTACCCAATTTTGCTACACGTACATCAAATTTGACATTATTGTGAGGTGTCATCTTTTTATACATTGATTTTAACATCATTTAAAATAATTAATGACACAAATTTTGATACATCTTGAAATGTCAAACTTAGCCATTCTCTGGGAGGCATTTTGGCCAAAAACTAAAACATTTTTGGACCGTTATAAGGTCAAGTGGGACCCACTTGTGCAATATATCACGACTGCACTTCTCTAGAATGAATTTTACGTGAAAGGGCAAATTGGTAATTTTATTCAATATAATAAAAAAAAGCTCCCTCGCAAACGCTATATAATGGCCTGAGTTCGACTTAAAATATGGTAAAAAATGTGTACCAAATAGGCACTTAATATACGCAAAAAGTATACAAGTAGTTTAATTTGAATTTACCAGCGATCTAGTTCGCGCTTTACTCGCTTGGTCAGCATGAGCCAATCCTATGATAGCGCTAGCCAACTCTGTACTACCATTGGCCACCTTACCCCGCTGCCCAAAATTCACCCCACTATTTATCTCCACGGAATATTTTTTACCCCTAAACCCGGATCTTGCGATGGAGCAAACGCCTTCCACGCCACAACCGGCGGAACAGCAGCAGCAACCCGCACAAACGCCACCGCCACCTCCGGCCACCGCCACCTCCTCCTCCTCCCCCTCCTCTTCAGTACTCACTCCATCTCTCCCACCAACGCCAACTGTCACCACTTCCTCGTCAAACCCTAACCCCACTTCCACCCCTAAACCCCTTATCACCCCACAGTCCCAACCTGCCACTTCCCAAACAAGACCATCCTTCAATACCAGACCATGGCAACAGCCATCCTCAACTTATTCTCACTTCTCTCTTCCCCCGCCTCCCGTTCCTTCTACCTCCAGTCCAACTTCTTCGATTTCTGTGCCGCCCGCACAAAGAGGTAGCATGGCCATTGGTGTCCCTGCCCAACACCCCGCCACGTCATCGACTCCCCCGACCTCCTTTTCCTCACTTAATCCCCCTTCTTATGGTCAACAATCTCAGGTCATTTTTTATTCTCTTCGAGCGAAATTCTGATATGAATCCTATATATTTTTATTATGGTGTAAAAATGTAATTCATCAATGTATATGTAGTATGGAATTACATAGTCATTTCTGCATTGCGGAGTTGGGTAGCTGTTTATTGTAGATTGGATTTGTAGGTGAGGCAATCTATACAAGGAATGCAAGGAATTGGGATGACCGGATCCCTGGGTACAACTTCAGCAATGCGGCCGGGAGGCATTACTGCACATCAGTTGAGGCCTGGTCAATCATCTCTTAGGCCACAGACTAGCTCAAGTTCCCAGTCCCCTACTACACCGGTTGGTAGTTAATGGATTTAATTTTAAATGGAATACGATATTTCTCTGAGTATGCTTAGCATGTCTATGTTTTTGTAATTGCTTACAAGTATGTGACATCTTCCTGAACATGATTATGAAGTACTGCTTAAAGTTACTATCCAAATTCCAATGTATTTTACTTGAGAACTAGGGGGATCATGAAAGTCTTTGAAATCGTCCAGCAGTATTGAAAGTCGGTAGGGCAGATATTGTTGGCCACACAAATTGACTACATATTTAGGGGATGCTTGTTAATGGTATGCATTCTTTAATTTGTAGCGAGGTGATAAACATATGCTGCATTGTCTTTATCAAATTGGTTTGGTTAGAGCGTGATCTAGAGGATGCTTATTGGAAATCAGTTCACAGTTGATAATTGCAGCCAGATTCTCCTTTTCTGTCTCCAGTTCCAACACCAGACCCGTCCTTATATTGTAGTGATATTGCTGGCCATTTATTCAGTTGAGGTATGAAGTTGTTGGCAAATGTATGACACAGATGTGCGAGGACATATTTGTTAGCCATGCAACATAAATTTGGCCAAGAAAAAAATGGAGAAGATTATCTTCTTTACTCTGAAAAGTGTTGAGCTTGCAGAAGATCTTCAACTTTGACTTTTGCCAGTTGTTTATTTATATGGCCTTGTGATTTGAAGAATGTGAAACCAACTTTATACATCTTTAATTAATCTTGGCTTCCCAATGTGTGCCTCAATTAATGGAAAGGGCAAACAGATTGCAGTCTGGTTATGAATTGATGGATGTGAATCTGGTAATTTGTGCATTATCCTAGCCGTTTGCGTAAACATCACCTGCGTGCATAGACCGTTGCTTATTCAGAAAAAGCACCTACTATCATGAATTATGACAGCACTTAGTACCTTCTGAACAATAATGCACTTTTAGACTTTTGAGTTGAAAATGTAAGCAGATATATTTCCTTACGATTGATTGCTTTTAGAGCGTCATATTCTCTGCTTCCTGCTACCAGAATTAAACTTTGTGAACAAGTCTGAATCTTGAAAATAAAGTATTCTTTGTGCTTACGGCATTTCAATGATATGCGTGGATGATCTATGAAAGTGGTACGTACTTGAGCAAATTTTGGATGCTTGAGGTGTTTATATGCATGTATTGTTATTCAATTTTAGTAGACCTTTTTTATTGTTATATCTACGCATGGAACGCCATTCTAAGAGTATAGTGACCATTTTTCTGTTCTCTTCTGTTGTTTTATTGCATCTGTAAAGTGCACGGACTCCCACCTCTACCCCCAGGCCATGGGTGGTTTCATATTCTATGAAATATCATAGTTCTTCTGTCCACCCCTTTCTATTTAGTGTACATACTTGATTCTATTTGAAGACAACTATTGATAAAGATGTACTGATGAATTCATTACATTAGTTGTCCTCTTGCATTATCAACCATATATTTAATGAAGTAGATGTTTTTAAAAGCTGAAAGTTTACGTAAGTATGCTGATTGAAGATTACAAATTATGTATTCTTGTTTTCATCTTTATGTTTAATGGTAAATATTTTGATCCTTGTTCACTCAGAATTTCCAAGGGCACGGCATGCTTAGAGTTCCATCTTTGGGATCTCCTGGATTGTCATCGCCTGGTAGTTCCCAAAGTTCACAGTCCCAGAATCAGCTATGGCTGTCTTCTGGAACCCAAGGAAAGCCCCCTTTGCCAACTCCATCACTTCGACCCCAGGCCAGCTCCCAGTCATTGCAGCAAAGATCCCACATTCCTCAGCTACGATCCATCACTACCTCACTACAGCAGCAAACAACCTCGACACAACACTCAGGGCTTGCACAAGAAAATTATGGGCAACAATTCCCACCTTCCAGGATGCAGCAGCCATTATCTCATCAACAACAGATTGCAAGGGGTCAGGGATTGGGAACCCTAAGACCATCTCTCTCAATGCTACAGTCCAGTGCAGTCCAGCCTGGATCCTCAAATAAACCAGCTACTGCAGACACTGAGGAATTTAGTACTCGGATAGTTAGCAAGAGAAGCATCCAAGAGCTAGTGAGTCAGGTGAGCATATACACATTTGCATATTCTCACAATCCTACGTGGAACTTGTCAAGTTGATGTTCTTTTGACTCTCCTATATCGAATCAAGACTGTATTTAACTAATGCTTATGATTGCATGTAAATTTTACTTCCAGTTCTATTTGTCTGCTAATCGTGTTGGTTGTGCTGTCATTTTTTATTATCTTCTTCTTGGCATGTGGTGTCTGACATCCTAAATGTTGTCTTCTACTATTTTCTAGCTTTTGAGACATGTTCATGCTTTTAGTCATTATGTATATGAATCATACTAAATTAACTAAATTTACAGAAATAAGATCAGGTTCATATCCCCCAGCTTTTTCTTCAGAAGGTTTCTGTCCTGAAACCAATCTACCTTTTTAGTTATATGCAAAGAATTGCATTGGTTCACTCTGTTTTTGGGTGGTTAAAAGTAGCTACAAATATATTATTCGGTGTAGCACTCCGTTTTTCTATAATCATTTTTGTTTCGTCCTTCCAATTATTACAGTTCTACTTTTTGGTTCAGTATTACTGAAATATTCATCTATGTTGATGACAGTGCTAATTATTGAAAAAGGAGGGATTAAAGAGGACATAATGTATATGATTAGAGTGGGTAGGATGAAATAAAGAAGTGCTACTGGAATTCTATTTGATAGGAAGATTCTATAAGGTTAAAAAGCAAGTTCTATTAGAACAGTTGACCAACCGCTTAATGGCTCTTTGTGTTGAGCTGGTAAATGTCAAAATATTCACTAGATAAATGTAATGGAGATAAGGATGCTAAGATAGATGTCCAGTCTCCAAAATAATGGATAGAAATATTGCAAATAGAACCATTGCGACACCCATCAAAGAAGTTGTTCCCTCCATTCTTCTTTCAGAGCCTATCCGAAAGAGAATCCAGTAAAATTTTAAACCTTGTTTGATTTTTCTTTTTTTTTTCAAAATACATTTTTTCTTCTTTCAACCGCACGTTTTTCAATAAAATAATATTACATGCAAACTCAAAATTTTTCCTTATGTCTAACCACACATTCTTCATCAAATCACTATTCTAAAATGAATTTTTTGTCAAAAAAATTGAGCATCAAATGTGGCTCTTAATATTTTATTACTAACAACGGTTGACAATCCAGGGTCGCCTGTGCTGACTCGAAATCCTGGGTCCGTCACTGGTAGTGGACTAGACAGACCAGCATACATATTTTCAGCAAAGAAGCTTTGGCTGATGGAGGGGTGACTGCCGGTCTTCCTAGGGATCTGGCACTCGGGCTAGCTTCTCAAACTGTAAGCCAATGGATATGTTTACTTTATCATGCTATATAATATGTCCTGTGTAAGCTTATTATTATAACCTATTCGAAAGCATGAAATTGCTTAATGCAATGTTTCATCGACTTTTTTTTTTTGGATTTAGAATGTCTTCTAACAGACCCCTCACATGTAGACTAGATATATTCAAATTATGTCTTCAATAAAATGTACTTTACAATTCTCTCTTTCAAGGCATCAAGACTTCATTCAGCCTCAGCTATTATTGTTTTACGGGTATTGGGAGCAGCATCAATGACAGTTAATACAGGAAAACATCCCGGTCAGCCGAATGATGACATTGCATCTCCTGGAGGGACAACCTTAGCTGGCATTCATGAGTTGGAGAATGCTGGTTTTCGGGGAATTTTAATGATCGCAGTTGTTGTTGCCAGCAAGCACAGCCGAGAACTTTCTAACAACTAGTTTTGTCATATTTAATGGATTAGAACCGTGGCAGAGACCCGTATACAAAATTATTTCCCAATCTTATTATATAGTGTAGTTCGTTGTTGTCTGTTTTGTGATATGTGATATTTGAGCTTGGTACTAGGTTGGACGTATCATGCTCTGCTTTTCGAAATCGCTAGGGGCTAATGTGAATTGCTTAGTAGTTTCATTAATCTTTGAAATGTAAAATTTAATGAGCGCAGAATCCATTGTAACAGTTTATTCTGCACTAAGATTCATGTCATAAAACGTGTCTAGGTTTACACTAGCTACCGTAACCATCCTCCTTTATTCGTTCTTGGAATAAACTATGCAAAAAACAAATTTTTCATGCACAGGGTTAAGAATCCATGGTTTATGGTCATTCAACAACTTTTGTGGCAGAACCAATTTTTCTGTAATTCAAGTATCGTGTATCTTTAAAATTTGTCACAGTTCATCATTAGTTTCTATTTCTAATTCCTACTGTCTCACGAGGGAAACCCACCAGTTCTTAATCTGTGGTAATGGCTGCAAGTTAGCCTTGTTGGGTTTAATGTCTCATCTCATGCAAACAATTTAAAGCTGGTAAATAAGCACCACTGATTATGTTTCTATACCAGGGACCTAACTGTGACATCTTAAGGTAGTGGAGATTGGCCAAGTATACTAGACTGACAGATTCCTATATTTGATGATAGTTTTGGCTAGTTTAAGCAAGGTTTAAATTTTTTGAGTTGAATAAATGATAAATCCATTACCCATCTATGTGAATTTAACGGCTTGTGCCACTCACTTTGCTTATGTTTAGTGCATGGGACATGGAGACCATTATCTAATTTTCACTGTGCACCGTGACTTTTATGATCTATTAACTGTGTTCTTTATTTTGGGGCCTTGATTTTGGCATCTTAATGGTAGCGGAGAAGATTGATTGCCTATATACTATACTATCTTAGTTCTACTGTTGATGGTGATTCTGTATAATTTGAGCATCTTTGAAATTTTTGGATAATTCTATGTATGTAAATTTAAGGATGTATCTTTCGCTTTTCTAAGCACCTTGACTTTTATGATCTTTTCATGGTTAATATATTTTAACTTCTGTAATTTCTTTTGTACTCAAGCGTGTTTGAATCACTCGCATTTTTTGACAGATTGATCCATCAGAAAAATTGGATCCCGAAGTTGAAGACATTCTCGTGGACATTGCTGAAGACTTTGTTGAATCTGTAAGTTGGAAACTTCAAATGCTATACATCTGTTCAACAAAAATAATAATTTCTGAATTTATTTCTCCGTACTCAGCTATCTAGGCGAGTTTAATTTTCTCATGCTAGCGCTTGTGTGTATCTATAGGAATTTGTAAAAATAATTATTGTCAGTTTCTGATTTGCTGATTTCGTGTATACACTTAGCTCATCTTGCTGTCAAACATATGCAAATACCGATGTAATTTTTATTGCTTGAATTCATGGAAACAAATAGGAAAGACAATTCATATCATCCATAAATAATTCTCTGTTCATGATACTGACAGTAAGGAGAATCTTTTAGAATTTTAAAACTGCTTGTAAAATTGATGCTAGGAAGTTGACATTAGTTAAAAAGGACATTTGCTGCCATTATATATATATTGTGAACTACAATAAGGATATCATATTGTAGGGGTCCTCTATTTTTGAATGTTTAGAAATATTTCTACATAAAATCGGTAGCTAGATTTTAAGTTTTTTTTTTTTTTTTGTTTTGTAAAATACTCTTGTTGCTTAGTTATATGCAATTGTCATTTATATTTTGTATTAAATTTTAAATTATAAAGTCCATTATGACTTAAATTCATGGCTAAGTTTCGTTAACAAGCTCTTTTATTTTTAATATTACTGCACCAGATTACAAAATTTGGTTGTTCATTGGCCAAGCATCGAAAGTCCACTACCTTAGAAGCCAAGGACATTCTTCTAAATCTTGGTTAGTTTCTAGGAGTTTGCTTTTTTGTTGAGTGGTGAAAATATTCAGAGCTTAAACGTCTGTTTGTTATTCGATTCAGAAAGAAACTGGAATATGACACTTCCTGGATATGGTGGAGATGAGATCAAGACTTACAAAAAACCGGCAAGTATTTTCTCTGATTACTTTGTAGAAAGAGTTTCTTGAGCTTAATAAATTTTAAGTGTTGGTGGAGGCTTGGTTGTTTCTGCAGTTCTCACCTCACACGTCGCAGATTATTTTTTAAACCGCGAAATTGTTCGTATTTCCTGACTCTTTTGTCACGTGGTTTTCAGTTTGTAAGTGATATTCATAGGGAGCGGTTAGCAGCGGTAAGTTTTGCTTCTTCATTCTTCCTTCTTTTTTTACAAGTGTAATAATGAGCAGGGAGTATTACAGTCATCAGATTGGTGTAAGAATTAATTTTAAGATGTTAGTTTAAGTAAATAAAATTCTTGTTGGATTTCTTTCTGGTTTTTGGTGATGCCCTTATATCTTTTTACCTATGTCTCTGTTGATAGATAAAGAAGTCGATTTCAGCCACTGAGATGGTGGCTAAGAACTCAGCTGGACTGCAAGGTGGTATTGCCAAAGCTCATCAGGCAAAGGGGCCTGCCAGCATCATTGGTTCCCCACCTAATCCTAAAATACGCGAAGCTGGATGAGTTACTGCTAAAAATGCCAGGCTGTGCACTTTTGATTCGAAAAGGTATTTGCTTTTTTTTTTTTCTCCTTTTTTCTGAATATTATGATTGTTTATCTGCAGAACAAACAGAATGTTGAACACGCACGCATGACCGCTCTCCAAGAAAAATTGAATGTCTTGGAGTGTTATCTCTTATAGCTCTCAGTCTCCTTTACACTATAAACAAAACTAAGCCCCTGTTTGAATCCCATTCTTTTCGTACTCTTTTTTCTATAGGATCATTTTGAACCACACATTCACTTAATAAAATATTTTGTACGCAAACCCAAAACATTTTTTTTACTTTTTAACCACACATTCTCCTATTCAAAACTCTTTTTTTTAAAAAAAGAATGGCCACCAAACACGGGCTAAATTCACACCTTTTTTTCCTTGAACTCAAAATAATTTCCATTTAATGCAAATTGGCACAAACAACATGCGAAATAAATATGAGTACAATCAACCCAGTGTATATCCACTGGGGCTAGAGTAGCAAAGGATGCAAGTGTGTGGACCACAAAATTCCCATTTTTGTGTGTAGCCGATAAGAAGTCAAATTCCCAATGGTTCGTGTCGCTAAAGAGTGAGCATTATTAATTAGTCTCCATGATTGCTTTGTCACAAGTGTTTCATTAAACAAAGTGAAGTCCCAAACTCACAAACCCCTAAAGCATATGGGGAATCAAACATTTTCCCATTTGATCAACGATATCTTCTTTGCACCATGGGAGCCCTATCAACATCGAACTACTAAGTACCATAATGTGTGTGTAACGTTTCCGTACTCGTAAGTGGTCATAAGATAGGTTGGCTTAGCTTGAAGAATATCTTTGACAAATATATCTTACGTACTCCCATTGAGAGAAGTCCTCGACGTCATCCTTTTATTTTATTCCACATTTTCTCCTTTATGGCTATTTGTCCGACGCTTATTTTTCCTAACCACAGTCGGTACCCCCAAGGTACGTATTGTGCAGTCTAGCATTCACCAATCCTAGAACCTCTTGAATTTTTCCTGTCTACTTGCCACTTGCACATTGGCACTTGACATGTGACTTGAGGTGATTACCGACTTGTCAAGATTAATTTCTGACAAGAAGCATATTCATTTGTCAAGTAGATTCTTAAGGACTAGACTCTTGTTCGGACTTCCAAAGCATTGCAACCCAGTAATTTTATTATCATGCTCAGATGTTTGGATAAGACTAGAAAAATCCTCCATATAGAGAGAAAATATTTGGAGGTAAAGAACACCGTTTTCAAAACCCTCAAGATGGTACTGCCTTGCCTTGAACCGAGCCTTTTAAAACATGAAGCAAAATTGGCTGTTGAGATGCACTTGAAAATTAAGCTGCCCTCGGCCCTCCCAACGCGGACAGTACGTATGATATGATAACGGCTCCAGCGCAAAGTCGGGTAGTTACAGCAGAAACAACCAAGCCTCCACCAACACTTAAACAAGCTCACCGGATAATGTAATGTATTTATTTTGCTGACACTGCAACAAGCCACAAATTCCTAAACATCATTTTTCATTCCATTCCTCGTACACCTTTCGTGCTAACCTTTTGTATGTTTTTAAGAAATCCCAAATGGGATCCGACTCTCTTAACATGACATTCTTGCAACATAACTTCAACAAAAGGGGAAAGTTTATGTAGTACTACCCTGTCTTTATCACACAAAATTCCATCAACCAAAGAGTACTCCGGTTTAGCAACTTGTCCCGAAGGTACACCTAACACTATTTTCCTTAACTCAACATTCGCGGCCACTGCCTTAATCATCCAATTGTAGCACCCTGGGAGTAGAAATAGTTAAGAAACTCAAAGTTTGTTCAATTCTTGAGAGTGCATTTGTTGCCCTGTTTTCAAGATCGGGGTGATACTGAATATCAAAGTCAAAACCCAGCAGTTTTGTCAACCATTTCTAATGATCCTCATTGATTAGGCGCTGCTCAAGAAGAAATTTCAGGCTTCATTGATCGGTTCTCACAATAAAGTGCCAACCTAATAAGTAGTGATGCCATTTTTGAACGACGAACACAATAGCTATAAATTCTCTCTCATAAATGGACTTGCTCCGCACATTTAGAGTTAACACTTGACTGAAATAGGCGATAGGATGCTGTTCCTGCATTAGCACCACCTCCAACTCATGTCCCAAAGTATTGATCTTGACAACAAAATCTTGCGAAAAGTCGGGCAAGGCAAAGACCGGAACCTCTATCATTGTTGTATTTAGTCTGTTGAATGCTGCCTCTGAACTTTCATTCTGACTGAACCTATCATTTTTAAGTAACTTCGTCAATGGCCAAGCAATTTTGGCATAGCCCACAACAAAATGCTGGTAATACCCGGTGAGCTCAAGGAAGCCATGTAGTTTTCGAAGATTGCGGGATTTGGGCCAGTTACACATTGCTTCAATTTTGGCCCTATCTGCAGCCATGCCGTTTCTTGATATAAGATGGCTGAGGTGTTTGAGTTGTTGCTAACCGAATGTGCACTTCTCATTCGCATACGGTTGATACTGCTGTAAACATTGTAAAATGGTGTCTAAATGTCGTCGATCCTCCATTGAACTACCGTAAATCAATATATCGTCAAAGAAGAATAGTACGAATTTTGTGAGATAGGGTTGGAATACTTCATTCATCAAACTCTGAAAAGTTGCCGGTGCATTAGTCAAGCCAAACAGCATGACTAAAAATTCGTAATGGACCTCGTGAGTTCAAAATGCTATCTTGGGGATGTCTTTCCATTTCATTCTTATCTGATGATACCCAGATTCCAAGTCCAACTTGGAAAATATGACAACCCATGTCACCCATCAAATAGTTCATCTATCATCAGACTCGGGAACCCATTGGGGTACCGTAATCTTGTTGAAGGCATGATAATCAACACAAAATCGCTAACCGTCGTCCCTTTTTTTCCCAATAAAAATTGGACTCAAAAAGAGATTACAACTAGGTTGGTTGATCTCTACCACAAGCATGTCCCGAACTACGGGTAGCGATAAGGTTTGACATTTATCGGAGTTGACCCTGCTTGTAGAACAATGACATGATCATGGGACTGAGGAAGCTCATTGGGCTACTCGAAAACCATATAGTATTGTTGTAATATCTTATTGAATGTGCTGGTGGAGACTTTCGTCACTATCTCCCCATTGTCCAAACACACTCCCCAGCTCCAAAAGCACCCCATAAACACCCTCCTTGAAGGTTTTAGCCAAGGATTTAGTGGACACCTAGGTTTTATGTGAACTCGAATCTCCTTGCAGCAATATAAGTTCTCCTCCCACTTTACACTTCATCATCAAATTTCCCCAATTCACTTGTATCTTTCCCAATGTTTCGAGCCATTTCATCCTCAAGATTACATCAGTACAACCCAATTTCAAAGGCAAAAAATTGTCCACTACATCAATACTTGGCATGGAGATTACAACCCCTTACAAATGCCCCCATTTCTAACTGACAAACATGTTCCCATGAGTACCCCGTAACTGGAAGTGCCTGTGGTCGGGATTCGCAACTACATCGCCAATTCTGCTGAGATGAAGTTGTGGGTAGCCCCACAATCAAAGATATCATAGTTTGCCCCAAAATTGAACCCTTTAGCTTCATAGTCTTTGGATTAGTTAGACCAACTACAGAATTAATTGATAATTCCACCGTCTCTCCTAGTTTTCTTCATCCCCACCCAACGACTCCATCTGTTCCTCCATCCCTTCTTCCTCTTGCACTACAAGAATCTGTAGTTCCTTGTTACGGCATCTATGTCCCGGACTGTACTTTTCATAACAACGGTAGCACAAACCTTTCTCCCTTTTCGGCTGTAGCTCTACATATGTGAGCTTCTTAAATAGTGGTGCACCCCTTACTACGGTCGGTGGACGGATTACAATGGCTGCTAGTTTTGGGTTGATTTGTTTTGATGGGCTGACTGCGTTGTTGGATGGATTATTAGACAAGGTTTGAGAAGTGTAAGTGGTCTGTAAACTGAATTTGGGCCTATAGAATTTAATTCTATTTGAGCCGTAAGTCAATTGGGCCTGTGTCACAGTTTCATTGTGGTCCTCCACTCGCTGGGCCAATTCCTTGATATGGTCCCTCCCGCCAATGAGGCTTCAACATCTTCACCTCAACTCTGATAATTGGGTTTAGCCCCTTAAGTTTCCTTCCAATCATGACTTCAGAGCGTAAAGGAGCAGCCAACACTTCAAACCTCCTCCTGTAGTCCCTGACGCTCCCTTCCTGCTTCAACACTAAGAACTCCAGAATCGTCCCCTCCTGAGAAGGGCGAAATTTCTCCAACAATAACGATCTCAAATCCTCCCATCTTCGCGTTGATTGTCGGCTGTCTTCCCACAGATATCATGCCATTGCCTCTCCTTTGAAACACACAGCTGCCGCCTGAATTTTCTCCCAATTTGAAAATTGGTTCACGTTAAAATATCTGTCAGCTCGAAAAATCCATCCATTGGGGTTCTGGCCATTGAAAACTGGCATTTCAAGTCTCTGGTTTCGATTGTCTACCCTTCTTTTTCCTTTCAGAACTTCCTGCCTTCAATACTGATGCCTGCCCCGTTGGACTTGGGTGGAATGTCGGAGCTAAGTTATGCTGAGGTGAACCCTCTGCTATTCCTTTTTCCTGCGTTCATGCCCCCCCACTTTCGCAACGTCAACTCGAATTGAATTTCAGATTTCATCTATCCTAGCCCCTCTTGTAATTCTTGGTGTACCTCATCTATTCTCTCTTCCAAAGTTACAACTCCATCAGTAAACATCATTTCCCTGGATTCCTCATGCTCTAATACCAAATTTGATGTGTACCTGCTGTTGCTGCTGAAGATCTAATGGGTCTGACTGCTACTGCTGATGGTGCTTCTGCTTTGTATCTGCTCAACCAACAAGCATGAATTATATGCTATACAGTAGGACAGAAATAAGTATGTAACTGGTTTGCAGTGTTGATGAATATAGAGTGGTGATTAATGTTCATGACAGAACAAGAACTGTAATATTATTTCAGTGGAAATGAGAATGGAACTAAACAAAGTCCAAGGCAATTCGAGAGGCCTGGAGCTCGCCTTACTGACTCAACAAGCTACTGAATGAATGAATCCCTGATCCCCCGCCCAATCACATTTACTTGCATCCTCCCCTCAATGACTCAAATACCCATTATACCCCTGAACTTAACAAACTAACTGAAATAGATAACAGAATTAGTCTGCTGACTCACCCTTCTTTCTTCTTGCATATATGTAAATCTAATAGGAGGTCTATCAGATACCTAACTTCTGTAAAGTTTTAGTGATAAAACACCATTCCACTTGGTCATAAACCTTGCTCATATCTAGTTTGTGTGTCATAAACCCATTTTGCCTGTTCTACTTCTTGCCCAATGAGTTTAAGTTCAAATGCTGTTTTCTGTAATTAATCGAAATGCACTTTGATTGACAAAAATGAGGCCAAAGAGGAATTTTTTAAGTCATTACTTGGTTGCCATAGTTTCTAGATCTGTTTATACATGACATTGCATAGGCTAATAGGTCAGTAACCAGAAGCACTCTTCAACACCTTGGGAATCAAAACAAATACTCATTTCATTAATCATTCTGACGGACTTGGCGATTATTTAAAACATTTAGACGTACTGCTGAAACCTGTGAACAAACCAGCTACCAATGTGTTTAGAAGAACAAAGAACCCATTGGGGCCCGGTGCCTTCATCTGTTCCATTCCTTCAAGAGCTTTGTAAATTTCGTCATCCGTGAAGGGGACATGTTATCATTACAGGCATTTAATTTTAGGAGATTGAATGTTCCATTAAGACGTGCTGTGGAACTTGGAACTGAGAATTGGTTGTGTTGACTAGTAGACTGGACCTTGTATTTATTTTGCCTTTGTGATTATATGTCTGCTGCTCAAATGCTGGATTAAATTGTGTGTTTGTCTTGCTTAGTGCTTCCATGTTGTTTCTTGGGTGCAGGTGAATTTTGAAGAATGTGGCGGTGAAAGTAGTAGATGGAACAAAACTTATTTTGCCAATGCAATCCCCGTAAAGGATGTGAATGTGAAATTTAACCAACCCCCACCCAAGAAAAGAGAGGAAGAAGAAGAGAGAATGAAGTTTAGGAATCGGCTGTCTTGCAATGCATTTCTTTCGTATGATGCTGCAAGGATATACAGGAACTGGACTAAACCTTCAAATCTACCTTATGCCTTCATTACCGTTTCTGACTTTTGCTTATTTGCTCCTCGTTATGCCATCACCATGTTACTGTAAAATGTAAATTCTATGGAGGGATTCTCTTTTGCATCTTTTCTGGGGTGTTGGAACCAATGCAAAAACATTGAAGCCAATCGTTTGTGAAACATGTTTAGGTGCACAAGACCATCATGTTTGATCTAGAATGCTTATATAATCACCACATGTTTTGATAGGTATATTGCCAAAATACGAATTGCCTTTTTGATTCGAGAAAAGGTTTCTTGGTTGTATGTTGAAATTCGTTTTGCAATTTCTTATTACTTAGATAAATGGCATTGCTATTATGAACTCGAAATCTTGAGGAAGCTGGTAATTGATTTTACCGTGTGGGCATTATGGAAGAAATGTATCAATGAAATTGTTCTCTTGTTTTGAATCTATTCCAAATAGAGATTTATGGATCTTGTTAATGAAGTTAAAGGTAGACGTGTGTTTTCGGATATACCAATGATGTTTATGTTTCTTTCTTTTCAAGTAATGTTATTCATAATAAAGATTATCGGTAGTAGTCTTACGTGGTATACACGTGTCAGTTTGTTATTTGATGTATGCATATACATGGTAGTTTGTTATTTGATTTATTAATGTGACAATTTTTATTAAATCATGCATCAAATAACAAATTGTCATATGTATATTACGTATGATGATTATCGATAGCCTTTACTATGAATAACATTATTCATTTTGTTATGATTGTTTTCCATGACTACCTCGTATGTGAAAACTTCACACTGTTGTACGGATCTATGTGAATTTTATTTTAAATGAAAATTTTCAATAGTCTTCTGAATTTTGTAATATAAAATTTTTAAAATGAAAGTCTATAAAAATTTATGAAAAACTTTAATTAATTCTATATAAATCTATAAAAGTTAGCGAAATCCGAAAAAGTCATCACTTAAAAAGTTTATAAAAATAAAAAATCTTCAAGAATTTCAATTAAATACACCCGTTATAGACCAAAATCACACAAGCTATGGGTCAAGAATTAAGGGCCAATTTCACCACTCTCTCGTATCTTTGAAAACTATTACATATGTCATTACAATTTTGAAACTCATTATTTTGTTGAAAACTTCGAAAGCATAAATGAAGTTCCTAAACATCTATTAAGTAGAACTTGTCTAGTTGAAAATTAAAACTATGAAAAATAATGTAGGTATTGCATTTCGAAAAATTGAAAATTGTATAATTGTCTAATTATAGGAATTATTAAGTAAATATAATATTTTTATAATTTTAGTTGTTTGATATGTATACTTTTAATTATTAAATTATTTTTAACATGATTAAAAATTTCAAATAATATTAAAAATAAGAAAGCGTTTTTTTATGCTTAGACTGCTTAAACTCGTAAAANTGTTTTATTGAATTATTTATTTATGCGTTACACTTTACTTGTACAATCAAATGATCTCGAACACAATCACAAAATTATATTTCTTATGTCAATAAAAATATTTTTCTAAAAGAATAAAAAATAGGCCAATAAACTAAGAAAATAATAAAAAAAAATCATAGCATTTCAATACTATTTGATGAAAAGAAAAAATATTGCACATTTTTTAGAAGAGAATGTATTTTTTTATTTTTTTTATGTGATGGTGAATATGCGATTGAAAAAGATGGAAAATATTATTTTATTGAAAAATATGTGATTGAAGATGAGTAGAATAATGAAAATGAAAATGAGAGTGTGGCTCAAACATGGGCCTAATGTTCATTATTATCAATATGTCCAAACTTATAGAAAGTTATTACATTAAACAAATAATTGATATACGAAATTTTAATTAAAATTTGATTTTTCCCGTAGAAAATTTGGAGAGAGAGAAACTAGGCTTGAGCATTTTAATCAGAATTAGAGATTTCAATCCGGTTCCAAAAAATTAAATTAGGAATCAAAATTGAGAATTGAGAACTCGATTGCGTTCGGGTCAGTTCTTGGTTGTTGAACCAAAATCGTGAGTACCCGAATGGAATCGATTTATATGATTTTTTATGTTCAATTTATAGACTACGTAAAAAAAGTACAAAACTTAAAATCACAATTTGAATAGTAATTTGTCTATAACTTTAGACTCTTAACCATAGGAAATTAAGATTGGTTTCTACTTTTTTCCCCTCCCGCCTCACATCAGATTATTGCATTTCAAATGTTAGTACATGTTAATTTTTGCAATTTGGGCTTTCTATAAATCAAAAAGTTCAAACTAGATTGTAGTGTAAGTTGATGAATCCAAACTTTCATTCTTTACAATTCGAGTTATTTTTTATTTTCTTGCATTGTTTACAAATTGAAATGATTTTTAATTGTTTTTATAACGCGTGACAATTGAAATTGAATTGTTCATAGCTTGGAGTGTGGTGTACCTTTTAGGTTATATTGAGTTCATGGTTCTCTTTTAAAATATAATTTTTTTTATTATTCAAATTAAACGAGTTCAACACGTGGACTGTAATTTCTTGATGCTATATAGTTATATATTTAATTAGTATTTTTTTTAATCTCAGTTCGTTTTAAGAGTAAAAGTAGGGATGCAAATGAGTCGGGTCGAGCCGACTTGCAAGCATAAGCTCGATAGAAAAACTAAGGCTTAGTTCAAGCCTTGCTAGAGCAGAGTCGAGTCGACTCGATTTTTTTTTATTTAAGACAAGTAGCAAGTAGCAGTCTGGGGCTTGAGGGCAACCATTTCGATCTGCCCTGCGGGTTTGCCCTATGGCTCGTCGAGCCACACGGGCTGACTTCAGGTTGAGCCATCATTCGAAAAAGAGGCTCGGTTCGAGCCTTGACTCGATTCCATTGAACCACAAGCCAAGTCGGCTCTGGCTTTTTATTAGCTGAGCCACGGGTCAATTGAGTTGACACGACGGATTGGCAACTCTAAGTAGAAGAATTTAAGCATTGTCCATAATAAAAATATAGGGGATAGCATACCACACTTATGGATCAAATAAAATTTATTAATAAAAAATAACTTCTTCTCAAACTGTAATTTATCTTTTAATGTTTTAATTTTATTCTCATTTTATGATTTTAAGTTTCCACTATTTTGCTTTTTGAAGGTTGTTTAGCTGAATTTTTTTCATTGCACAAAATATAATCAAGTAATAGAGTATTATCTATATGTATTGAAAGGGTTTATTTGAAAATGTTTATTAAGCCCTATTTTTTCAACACTTCATTCTTTCAAATCTCATTTTCAATCACACTTTTTAATAAAAACATTTCACATAAATCGAAAAAAAATTCTTATTTTTTAACCACATATTCTTAAAAAAATCACTAATTTAAAATATATTTTTCCTCAAAATAGGGTTCAAATGAGGGCTAAATGTATATATAAAAATATTATAGATAGAACCAAACTCGAATTTGAACCAAGTGTTCTAATTTGGTTTCAGTAATTATAAGACACTAATGGTTTCATTTGCGATATATTCAAAGTATAATGGATGATTCTGGGTATTGAAATATTCGGACCGATCAACCCAATGTCCATGCCTATGAGAAACGATGAAAAGATGAGAAATCTTGGATAAATTTTATTTGTAAATTGATCTATTTTTCATAGAAAAAAATAAATGATGAAAAAGAAGAGAGAGAGAAGGAAATGCAAATATTGAAAATTGAATAATTATAATAACATGTCAATGAGAGAAAAAATATCAATTTTTTATATCATGGTTCTAGAGTTCGTAGAATGTTTTGAAGTTTTTTTTCCTAGTGAGAGTCTTTCAAATTTTGGGGTGAATGATAGATATTTTGTATTTATACTTTTTGCTTAGTTGTGACATTTTATATCTGTTTGGAGGAAATTTTGGTGTCATTTTTAGAAGAAATTGGACCGTTGCACACTCAATGCACGGCCCATTTCAATAGGTTTCGACATGGAAACAGACTGCAACCTAAAACAAAAAAATTCTTGCTTTTAATTTATAAATCTACCCACACATGACCTACTCACTCTCCAATGGAAGAGTAAAGTGGAAATCAATTACAGTTAATTGGGTGGTTGAGATAATTGTTGAGGGAAATCAAAAGGTTTCAAAATTTGTATTGCAATTGTTTCTGTGGCCTGGTTATCAACTGTCATTTGTGTTTTCATAGCTCTGCTCAGGCATCTGCTTCAAGTAAGATATCGTCTCTTCATTCATTGTAACAAAGCGATAGCGATTTGTGAATCTGTGGAATTCTCATTAAGATTTATGTATAGAGTACTGAGATGAGCATTTCTTGCCTTATTAACCTTTGTATTCTTAGCTAATGAAAGAAACTACCTCGGGTCTAATAAGAAAAAAGTGTGCAGTATAATGGACCAACTTATTCTATATATATGTGCCTATGAAGTTAATTACTGCAATAGACAAGTAGTTTGCTTGTTTTAAACTGTGCTTCCTCATCCATAGTTTCCTATTAGCTTCTTATAAACCATCTATGTTTGCAGTACAATTCAAGTTGTTAGTTTTTCGATCATTATTCAGTTGTTCAAGTAAAATAGCATTTGGGAAATTTTTGGTTTTATGTAGCAATTGAAATCAAATCTATTTGTAGGATTTTGACACACGGGGAATTGAGAATTAGCTATTTGTAGATCGACCATTCCGTTGAAGCGAATTATATTAAATTTTGAACATGGCAATCTAAATATGGGACTTTGGGTTACTATAATTATGCCATATTCCTGTCATAGTATTGCTGGAGGAGACCCAGTCATGAAATTGACATGCCATTTTTTAACTCAAGGTGAAGAAGAATGACTTAAAACAAAAATGTTCTTACGTGAAAAGAAGTTAGGCGTAAATCTTATTTTCTTCTTAAACATTGATAATCTTGAGTTGTTTTTGCTTAATTTCTTAAAATTATTTTTATTAATTTATTATAAATAATGAAACAAATGAAACCTTGAATTGAATAAATAGCGTTAGATTATTAGTACATTGCAATTAACTTGCTCAAAGGGGACCAGAAATATCCAGGTTTGACTCTTTCCTTTCTCACCCTCTTTGTTTTTCTTTTCAATTATGTATAAATGTTGACATGACATTGTTATCTGTATTGCTAAGTTATATGTTGCTTCAGTTGATTATTATCCTAAGAATATTTTGTTACACTTTTCTATTTGTCAGGATTGTAGAGTTTTTGAAGCTTAATGCACTTGGATACATGCGAGTGCTTGTGGATGATGACTTTATAGTTGCAGACTCTTTTGCTATATTAATGGTGAATTTCTTCATTGATTATAGCAATATAGAATTGATTAATGGTGGATTTTGTATTATTCAACTTTACTATCAAAAAGTATTGTTGTTGACCGAATTCTACAATTTTGGAGTATCGTCTAGTATCCCCAGCATCCATTGTTGCTAAAAGATCTTCAGAAAAGGGCTCTCAATTACAAGGTAAATAATTGCCGGTTAAATATCTTTGTTTGGGAATTGTGTTATTTGGTTGAAAGTATTGCACTTGTGCTATCAATAACTATTTTTGTTTTCCAATGAACTCTTTGGATCGAAAGATCTTCCCCACTTTAGGCATTATCCTAGCAAAAGTTAATTAATTTAAGATAAAGTGAAACAACTTATGACTCATCCCCGGTTATCTTAGGAGACAATTTCATCTTTTTAGTATCATGTCTAGAAACTAATGTGTTAATGATTCACTAACCTTTTACTAGAAGATTAGGATCATGTTAGTTTGTTAATGCAAAAATGTTCATAGAAACATTTATTTTCTCTTTTTATTTGAATTATAAAAACAAAGTTCCTCTAAGACAGGCCCCACAGTTGATTGATATTAGAAAAGAGGTGTTTCATTTGGACTTTATAATGAGGTTTTTTGGGTATATATTATCTACTATTACACTTCCCAATTTTCTTTATGCCTGCTCAAAGATTGATGAAAAACTCTCAAATTTTAAAAAGGAAGTTATTTCCCAGGAATCTAGACATCGGAAGACACTGAGATAAGTTTGTTCAGACTATGTAATTATTGGTTTTTAAAATACTCAATATGATTCATGTGCATTGATACTTGCTAAATATTCTAAAACTTCACTATCAAGCATTTACCCATATGAATGAAAAACATTGCCAGATAGCTAGGGGATCTACAAATATTTTTATATGTTACCTACTAGGTCTATACATTCCATCATGTTGCAAGTCTTGACCTGCCATCCTTTCTAGCTTCCGATTAAGCATTTTGCAGCTTGTAATAAAATGGTTAATGGTGGTTGTTTGTGCAGTTAGCGAATGTGGCAGCTCATTAGAATGTACTCCTCAATTTGCTACCATCCTGATGAATGCAAAGTGCCCTTGTGCAGGTAAAATAATTTTTTTAAATACTATTGTTTCTATTTAGTTATGATTACAGGATGCTTGTGAATTATAATATTATTACTTTTCAGCAAATATGAATCAAATTGAATTTGAGAATCATTGGTATATGCTGAAATTAACTATGTGGCTAAAATATAAAAGCATGCTATTGGTATCAAACATGTTTTAGACACAAGCGTATTCGAATCAGTAACGTACCATATGAATCCAATGATTCACTGAGTTTATCATAATAATCACACACGAGATGTTACTAGAAAATGAAGATATTGTCATTGTTGAATCATCTTCAAAATGTCATCCAGTCACATACTGTCTGTAGTCCACAATGTGTTTATTACATGATACACGAATATCATTGGTTGTCCTTTTGGTGAGATTGATTAGCATTTGTGATTTCTTTCGTATCTAATTTATTTGATTTTTGAGGAATTAATTTGCCTATCTATTATTTAATTTAATCGCAAATTCTGTCATAATCAACTTATTTCTTGTGTATAATGCAGCCAAAGCCTCTGAAGAATTTGAATGGCCAGGTATGTCAGATTTGTGGAGTTACAGTTGGATTGATTGCCAACGGTGATATCATTATTCTTGCAACGAATGGGGCATTCTAGTTTGCTGACCTTATTATGAGTATGAGAGAAAAGATGAACATCAGTCATGTACACAATGCAAAATTAGATACAAGAGACACAAAGATTTGTCTTATTCCAAATTCTTGAATTCCGTCTTCTGTTTGGAGTAACGGACAGGACATTATATATATTTGATTTCGTAGAAAGTCCACGAGTTGACAATGATGACAATGAGGATGATATTGATAATATGGAAAATGAGTTCGATTATTCTCAGGGAAAAAGCAATGCTAGATCCCAATGGCACGGAAAAGATGTTGAGATCTCTTCACCTTCTAGACGGGAATCTCAGCAACCAATCCTTCTCCTTACAAATAGGCAGTCGTTAAGTGATGTAAATAATTTTTTATTCAATTAAGAATCCATTGTCATCAAACATAACATGTCCTAAAGTTGCAATGTTGCAGTATGATAATGAAATTGACAAAAACGAAAAATAGAAATCAAGTTCCAGTGCAATGAAGTTGCACTATTATTGTTATAATTTTAGAAAAGATTTTGTTAAAAGGACAAGTTGTTTTAGAACATCTAAATATTTAATTATGTATTTTTATATTATGCTAGAAGTCTAAACATTGGGGTTTCATGGTTTATAATTTTTGAACATTCAAATATGTTTATTACGTTACGGATGCGAAGTGTAGGATCATATTTATAGCAATCATTTGTAGGAGTTAAGGGATAGGCATCATCTATAATTAGTTATATCACATAAATGTGATAAAACTTCATAATTGCACACGAACAATAAATATTAACAACATACAGAAATATGTAGCACAATAATATAATACGAATTGCTACTTTGAAATTTGAAATATAAAATTAGAAGATGAAAATAAAAGACAAATCAATAAACATAATGAATAAACTACTGTTACCATAAATTCTGAGGAGATCTTGTGCTATATAATTCTGAGGAAGTAACAGACATGGGCTGCATTCATAGGGTAGATTATTATGGAATGGCTGAAAGAAGTGAAGCTGAAGGTCTTTGGCATGTTAAGAGTGAATGGAAAGAATTTGGACAAAACTGGTAATGGGATTGAGTGGGAGAATAAACAAGACTTTGATTGTGACAATGAAGTTCTTCCATTAATTCTGAATTCACACAATGATGGAACTTTTGTTATCCTATCATGCATGCTTCTTTTGAGAATAGAATTTTGATGTTGAGATTTAATTATCGTCTTTTGGTTGAGGTTGGCTTGTTGCTGATGCATAATATGGGAATATTTTTTGAAGTTCTCTATAATCTTTTATTTGTGTTGTTTACAAAACAATGGTTTCATAATGATACTACCAACTATCAAATATTCAATTTATGAAAGTCTACGAAATTTGTTAATTTTATTTATATCCTAGGAAAAATTTGTTCTAGGGTTCATCAATTTTGTTTATTTTGAGGTAATGTATAGAAATGAAATATTTGCTCATGATCTTTCCCCTTTTGGAGGAAATATTGTTCCATACAATGGAGTAACTAAAGCACAGATTGGTGGACACTGAGAACTCATTAAAACAACGAAGGTTATATCTCATCTATCGAAGTTTTCACGTTTCAATAATCAATATATCAATTTCTTATCGATGAAAAGAAATAGCTGCATTTATTGAACATATACTTTCCCATATAATGGGGTTTAAAGCATCACATACGACGGTAATACATCCGGTGCTCATGATTAAATCATGAAAACAAGGTGACTTATTTTACTAATGACTATGTGCACATTTATTGTTAATTCCAGGGATCTTTTTTCAATTTATTAAATTTGGAAAGAAACAAAATGCATATTATATCTTATGTGACTCAGCACCAAACAATCTGTTATGTTTTTTCATAAGAAAAAATAATAAAAATTGGGAAATGATATTCTTCAATGGAATCTTTCCTTTCAAGAAGTGTTAATTCTGTGCCAATTTAGCCATATTGCCATTTCACATAAATACTGCATGGCAGACATATCTGCTGCAGTAAAAAGTTAATTTAGTGGCATTAGCATTTGTGGTAGAATTGAAGCTTGTCATTGTCCTCCTCTCTGTCTCTTTCTATTAATTTTTACTTCAAATTGTTTCTTTAATTGTGCAACCTTGTTTCCTTGATGATAGCCAGTTTAGCGTTCTTTCCTTTTTGTGTATATGCTTTAACATTCTTTCTATTTTCTGCTGCAAAATAGTTGAAATATTGATGTATGTACAAAGAGGCCATAGAGAGTTGGTTGTATTTGGTGGCAAAATGGACCAAGCTGGGGGTATTTTAGAAAGCTCAATACAGTTACCTAAGAGTGAAGTTAATGAGAGGATCAATACCGGTTGCTGGGAAAAAGTGTGGCAAAGTTGCAAACTGATGTCATGAACGAACAACTTTCGACTTTTCGCTCTCAGCTCACTTTTATATTGGTCAATTGATACAAAAACATATACTTAAGGACAGTAGGAATTACAAGTTGCTGAACTGCTGGAATGTCAAATTATGCTCACGAAATAATTTATATGTTTAGTTTATCCTTTCAATATAACTCTTAAAGTACAATCCAGTTCTTCTTAAATAAAGCACGAGTTGTACTGATTACAACTCGAACATATGATAAGCTCAGTTGTTCACGTTGTTGACATTATATAACTAAATCTTTACATATTCTAAAATATGTTGTCATTACAACTAAATATCTTACATAATTTTAACAGTCATCGTGCAACGCACGATCCGCCACTAGTATGAAATATATATTATTCAATGGGTATTGTGATTTTTCTTGATTTCCAACAAACAATTTACTTGAGAAATTGGGTTGGGTTGGCAAAGTACAATTGGGCTAGTGGGATGGTTAATGGGCTATTATTATTATTATTATTATTTTGGTCTTTGTATATGAGGCAGCACTGAACTGCAGCTAGTCTCCTGCGATTAGGAATGGTAAAAAAATCCGACAAACTCAATACCCGCGGAGCATCTAATATTTTTTGGTATTTTTTAAGAAATAATATTTTTGGTGTATTTTCATTATAGTAATTTTAATATTTATGCAATGTCAGAAGTATAATATGAAATATATATTATTCAATGGGTATCCATGATTTTTCCCGATTTTCAACAAACAGTTTACTTGAGAAATTAGTTTGGGTTGGCAAAGTACAATTGGACTGGTGCGAGGGTTAATGGGCTACTTTTTTTTTTTTTTTTTTTT
>CAIGRB010168236.1:0-17448 GCA_903798255.1 Fraxinus quadrangulata
CATATATGTTTCCTATTAGAATCTGTATTGTGACCACATTTCAATTACAATCACGCTACATCTAGCATTATTGTTTCAATTATCGGGGCCACGTTTACACACTGCATGGATGCGACAATGATATGACAATGAAAGCTATTCACTTTCATTAAATAATATGATTCTATGATTATGAATCCTAGAAGGATACACTTAAATATTAAACTATTTGAACTATTAGAGAATGTGTACATGTATATCTTTAAATATTGCATTAAACACGTCCATCACTTGCAAAGTGATTATTTTTTCATTAAAGTTTGACAAATGCACAATTATAATAGTTGCTCTGAAACCATGTTGAACAACAATCGTAAATCTTAAATTTTCGAATACTATTTCCGAGGCCATCGGATTTCACTTTCTTCTTCCGATCATGAAGAGCATTTTTCACAGTTTCAATAACTTTTACATTATCAAACACTTCAACTGTTGTAGCACAGCCCAACCTACTTACATATACGTGAGAAAGTAAATATGGAAAGGAAAGCAAAGTGGCAAACCTGGAAGGCAAGAATAAACGTAGTGGTGTCAATCGAGTCGAGCGGCTTGTTGGCTCGGCCGCTCGGCTCGTGAAAAAAGAGCCACGAGCCGCAAGTGAGCTTGATGAGCTGAGCCTTGCTCGGCTCGTCGAGCTTTCAAGTGGCTCGTGGGCTCGTGAAAAATTTTAAAAAAACTTTTAAAAAAATAAATAGAATTCAAAAGCTCGTAGGCTGCGACTCGGCTCGGCCCATTGCCATGACTAAATATACGAGGCCTATTGAGATTTAGGGTAAAGCTTAATAAAAGTGCACGAGAATTTTTGCAATGGACAGTGATGGAATAAAAGTGCATTTTGAAAGTGCAGCTAAAAAGATACTTGTAAAGAATAATACCTAGTTGATTAACCAATTAATCACAATTTTACGATTCAGGCAGAATATGCACGTTTGTCAGAACTTCGTACTGGCAATTTTATGCACATTTCTAACTGAAGCGACTCAACAAATTTGTGTTTTGTAAATAATTATCTATTGCAGAATTAAATAAAGAAAAACACATATATATGGCATGGAAAACTACTCCATTAATTAAGATGGAAAAATATAATATTCTCGGTTTAACAATTTCGCAAAATTGACTAGAACAATCAAAAGCAAATAAAGAACAACTCCATCGTTTTCTTATTAATTTTGACTCGTTCAAGAAGTGGAATCAATCCATTTGGTCATGACTTTATTGCCACTTCATTATTGTATTCGATCGCAACCATCACTTGGATCAAGATTCACCAATTTTAACTTACGTCAAGTAGCCCGGTCCTTGAACGAAATTATATCACCCATACCAAGGTATGTTCTCTTCGAATATGATTGAAGAACACGGGTTTTGCTTTGAGATGCTCAGTTGAATCTTCTGCCGATTAGAACTCGCTAAAGTAGGTCAGAATACTTATGATCATCTAGCTGCAAGTTTGTCGTGTGTGTGAAAATTTTCTCTGAAAACTTGTTAGATCCTTAATGTCCCTCTTTACATATATAAAGAGTTTCACAAGGCCCAAACTTCTCTTACATAAAATAATGACATTATATACCGTAACAATCACATAACATATGGTTGATATGATCCACAGTTGAATTAATGAAAGATTTTATAAGTTAATATAATCTTTCATTCTTTTTTGACCAATCAACATTGTCTAAAATGGTAAGTTAATATTTCTGTATAAGCTGCTTTAAGGTAAGTAAGAGTCACACCTTATTTAGGTGTTAGAAACCTTAAAGAAATCGCAGCCAGAATTTTACAAACCTGTAGCACCCATTCAGTTCGTACCGACTGACTTACCTGTCTTTGGACTTCACTTTTGCACATGTTTCTGGGATATTAAAAACATTCTAATGTGAGCAAGTCAATAAATAAAAGATAAGTAAAATTATACCATACATTTTACTTACAATACTTTTGTCACGTTGGATATAGAATACAGAGTAGACAGTTTTTGTATGAAGATGATTTGATGCTTTTAAATCAAGAGAATGGAGGATAAGAAGAATACTCTATCAATTGTCTATACACCTCCACGAATCAAATTACTATAAGCTTGCATAGTGTAGATGTTTCTTTTTATTTTTCCTTTTTTGCAACCTCCTCGACATTAATATATTCATTAGTACACAAAGCGTTAGTTAATTTAGAATGGGACTAAGTCCGACCTCCTACTAATGCAAATAGACACTCAAATACGTTAAGATCACACGAATAATTTGAATATCACGAGAACTGATGTAAAATGTGACGAAAGGGTTTTAACATACCTAAGACAAGTGACATGTAGTATTTAATGATTTTGTACAAGTTTTGTAACTTATATTTTCCAATGTATAATTTGATTTTTGCAAACAAATTCGAGTAAAGATTATGCTTTCCGTGGACATCAAAGAATTAATTTATTTCATATGCAAAATAGTTTTTTTGTCTTTTAACATTTGGTTAATTAAACTTGGTGGGCTTGGCTGACGCATTCTGCACTCTTCATTACTGCTTATTAATCTTTTAATTTGGAGGCCATAAAGAAGCATTATCACTTTCTTTCTTTCTTTTTTACAATTTTCTTTGATCTATAAAGCTTAAATACTTTTTCGATCTCTATAATGCTTAAATACTATTCTAATAATTAATAAATAAATGCTATATGTTTCCTATAAAAATCTATATTGGTAATTCTTTGGGGCCACATATCCACTTTACATGGATGCTACAATTCCACGTTAATTATCAATACGCCTTTCACTTCAATTAAATAATATGAGAGTACGATTATGAAAAATAGATTTTGTTCTAGATTGGGTTACAATCCCAAGAATTTAGGGACATTGATATCTTGCTTTCCAGAGACGGATAGTAGTAACGTAGTAGGATTATAATTATAATATACTAAAATCATAACTATCAGACCCAATCTAGATATTGGTTTCGCTGATCCACTAATTACTCATTCATTAATTTAATCGGTGAGTTATTGATCGAGCTTGTATGTATTAAGACTTAGGGTTTAATGAATTTATTTATTTTTTCATATGAATTTAATGGATCTGATATCTTATAAAAATTTAAGATTGCCTATTAAAATGTCAATATTGTTAAGAAAAATAGTTCAAACATTTATATCATAATTATTAATGGCTTCAAAATCACAACGCAAGAGCCAAACATTCAATTATCCAATGCAAAGCGGGTGTGCAAGCGCATGAAAAAGCCAAACTTTCACTTATCCAATGCAAAGCGGGTGTGCGCGAGCATGAAAAATCAAGTGTAACGTCGTACATTCACAAGTTGGTTCAATTCACAACCCTCAATTATTTCATTTCTTTACTCGTGAAATTTACACACCTCCAAACTTATTTTCTTTCACTCTCTCTTCATAGTGTAATTTTAAAGTTCGTTTTCACTTATCAATTCCTTACATCACTCTAATTTGGTTTCATTCAATCGGCAACATCAAAAATTTATTCATATGATGATTCTCCCAATTTATGAGTGCTTCAACAAACTAGTTTATATTACGTGATTCAAACCCATTAGTTATCTTGGCCCCCTAACAATGAATTCTTACAACACTTGCATAAAATTTTTCCCTTTTGATGTTTTATTTTCAACCCAAGATTGACCTCAGCCATTTTTCATTTTGACCCCTGTAACGAGTTTTTAGTCTGTAACTCTCCGACTTTTGAATACAAGAGGGTACTAGATTTCAAGATATCCCTACGGACTTACTAACTCGAGGAAAAAAAATGTTGGCATGAGGCATAAGCTCAATAAGTACAATGCTTATTTTCTATAAAAGAAAAACAAAATTTGCAGGGATTAAATCCCTAGCATTTGGTCATTACCCAACTTATAATAGAAAGCCAAAGACACTCTACACAAGTATTTTTCATGTGCACGGAATTATCACAATCTTAAATAATTTCTTTTACCGGTTAGAACGCCTCAAATTATTATGTATACGGTTAAAGAATGTTGTGAATCATGGATTAAAGGATTAAGCATTTAAGTCATCTATTTATCCTATGCATATGAATCTTCATGTCCCTGTACGATGCTATATTTAATTATCGTACATAAATATTGTCATACTTCACATGGATAAGTAGAAAACTAAACTCAAGCACATGATCCATCCAAAATTCATAAACTAATACATGTTTTTAAAAATATTCATCCTAGCAGACAAAGTTATCTAAATCACACAAGCACGCATAAAATGATTTTTTTTTCACACGAAATAAAATCATATCATACAAGCACAAAAACACAAAAATACTAAACAACTAACAAAAACAATTAACAATAGATGATTCTCCCCCCACCCCCTCCCCTCCAAAATTTAAAATACACATTATTCCGAATGCAAAAAATAAATACAAAGGATGGTTAAGACTTCCCTGAATATATCAATTTGTGTCATTGCCACCATCCTGATGAGATGGATGTGGGTTGACTTTCTAACCACGTTGCTGCCCACAAATTTAAGAATCTACAACCAACACAATGAGAATGTTACGACAATAAAATAAACAGTTCTAAAACTAAAAACTAAGTAATAAGAAAGGAATAGAGCTAGGGTTGCCTCTCAAAATACTCTTCTTTAAAGTCATTAGCTTTACCTTTTGCCATGTTTGATTATCGTGGCTCGAACCAAGTTATGCCATCATTGTACTTTGTACAATTTTCATTTATGCACCATTTTTTTTTCCTTTATATTTTGACAGTTTCGTAGATCAGATGGCTATTCTTCATCAAATCTACAACAATAATTTTTGTTGGAAGGTTACGTAAATGGGGTATAAATATTAAATATCTCTTGTTTGTCCTTCACCCTCAATATTAGCTCACTTTTCTCCATGTGACTCAATGTTCGACCCGTTGCTAAGAATGGTCGATCTCATATAATTGGAATGTCTCGATCTTCTGGTATGTCCAGCACAATGAAGTCCGTTGAAAATATTAAATTTCCTGCTTTTATGAGTACATCCTCAACTTTGCCACGATGCTTTGAAATTGTTCTATCAGCTAGTTATACCGTTATTGGTGCTAATTTGAATTCACCCAATTCCAATTTCCTATAAACAGAATATGACATTAAATTTATATTAGCACATGTGTCACACAATGCATTAATAGCACAAGAATTTCCAATTTAAATAGGTAAAGTAAAACTCCCTCAATCTTTCAAAATAGGAGGCGGTTTGTTTTGTTCTCTTGCACTACTTTCCTACATTAATGCAACAATTTTAAACTTTGGAACCTTTATTTTCTTTATCAACATAATTGTGTAGCTTGAAATTTGTAACATTACATCAATCAATGGAATATAGAGGTTGGTGCATTTTTTTCTTCTATTGTAGCTTCATCAACATCTTCATGGTCATCTTTTCTCTCGGCCGCTTCACACGTAACTCTGGTAGTTGTACTCTACTTCTAGTTGTAATAGCTTGCACTTGCTCATTTGGATTAATCAATGTATTGCTTGGCAATGTCCTTTATAGGCATCCTACAAGTTATTGAGCTATTTGAAAATTTTGTGTTTCCAACTTTTTGATAGATGTCTGTTGATTCTGAAAGTTTATGTCAATTTGCTGGAACACTTTGTCTATCTTTTACATAAAATGATTGTTCATCTCTCCCAAACTTTCTTTTTTTGTTTTGCTAGGTATTATTTGAATCATTCACTTGCTGATTATCTGACCATCTAAAGTTTGGGTGCTATCTCCATTCTAGGTTATATGGTTGTCCATAGGGTTTGAAATTGTGGTAACTATTTTGAATGAAGTTACTTGTTCTTTAGGAAAAGATAGATAAGCAATTTTCTATGGGTTGATTGGCTCCACAATTTTCACATACTGGACTGCTTATCATGGCATATGCTAATCGTGTTTGTGCTTTCCACAGTAATTCTACCTGTTTCGTCAAAGCTGATATATGTGCGTTAATAGATGTTGTGCTGTCCAATTCATAAATTCTAGCCGCTTGCTATGGTACCACTGTTTCTGATGAAAATATTGAATGTGTCATGGCAATTAACTCAAACAAATATATGCATTGTTATACTGATTTTCCTTTTATTGATCTACCAGCAGAGGAATTAACCTGAGATTTTGGCAGTTGTGAAAGTCTGGTGTAGAAGTATTTCACTTGATTACCTATGGTGATCCCATGATTTGGACACTTTCCATTAACTCCTTGAATCTGTTACATATCTCGTGATAGCTCTCCCTATCTCTTTTTGGAAAGTTTGAATTTTCAATCTGATTTTTCCTACTTTTGTCTGTGGGAAAAAATTATTGCAGAATTTTCTCGTCACTTTCTCCTATGTAGTAATACTTTCATGTTGTTTAGCATCTAACCATTCCAATGCAGCATCTCGCAATGTATAGGGAAATAATCTCAACTTGATAGTGTCTTCATTAAACTCTAAAGCATGAAAATTCTGGCAATTTCGGAGGAATCTGGAGATATGTGTGTTCAGATTTTCATGACCTAGACGATAAAATTGGAGAGTGTTGTTGGTCAAGTTAATCCAATTTTCCCTTATATGAAAGTTGTTTACCCTAAAATCTGGATATATTATACTAGAGTGCGCGGGTGCTGTTCTGGGAGTCAAGAACATTAAAACTAGTAAGTCCCCTTCATTTATTTCCACAAGCTCATGTTGCTGATCCATTAGTACCGCAAATTTCTCAGCAACTTGTCCAATTGACTGTATAGGAATAAGAATATTTTGATTGTCAGCCATTTAATTTTTCTATTTTTGTTCGTATTCCTTGTATCTTTGTCTGAAAGTACGTTCTATTTTCAAATCAAATGGTTCAAGATTGTTGCATTGGGTACCGAGCATACAACGAACACTTTTTTTTATCTGTAAAAAAGAAAAAAATAAACAAATCAAATAACTGTTAAAAATAAAATAAATTAAGATTAAAAGTAAATAGTCATTGACAGTGACGCCAAAAACTTTTTGCTTTTTTCTATCGCAAGTGTATGATAACATAACAAGTAATATAGTAGACATTTAAGTCCAAATTATCGTTCTTACGAGGACTATACCTTAGAACTTAATCAATTTTTCTAACTCCTATTTAATGAAAGCAAACAAAAAATTATATTTTATTGTGAATTTTTTATTTAAAGACTTGAAATTAATTAAAATGCATATAAATATTGATTGAGATTTCAAATATTGAACGGATATTAGGACCGAACAATTTCACATATTGATCACTTTTAAGTCTTAATTCAAGATTCAATATTCTAATATAGTGTTCGATCGAATCTTCTATTGTAATCAATTTACCTCCCTCTCGAGTTCTCATTGAGCCTATTTAGTTAATTTAATCTTATATCTTTACACGAAGCAACCTTAAATAAACGAAATATTAGTTCTAAGAATTTATATGATAATCGCAATAATTATTATATGTATTTCTACACGTTATACTAACTTATCGAATTTTACTATATGGTTTAAATCTCAAACTCACTTTTTTATTCGTAAAAGATTTACAAAATCATCAAATTAGTTATCAAGTAATTCAACGCATTAAACTTATAGCAAAATCAAATGTATTTACATTAAGAATCTTGAATAAAAAAATAAAGGGTCTTATGTAGATTATATTGTTTGCCATAATATGAGTTGGGTTAATCCATTTGTACATAATGGATTACCCTCTCTCACATAATGCGCGGGGCCCGAGTGTATTTTAAAATTCCAACAATGTGGTCCACATCTCCATTGTGAGTAATAGGTAAAAGATTTTGTAAAAAAATCAGTACATGTAGCATGATCCATATGAGTTTTAGCTACTCAAAATGCTAAAAAGAAAAAAAAAAATTGCTATTGAATATATCACCGAGTTTTGAATAAAAATGTAGGAAAAGAAATTAATTTTCCACCAAGATCTTCTTCGTCTTTCAATTAATACTTCAAAACTTGAATTTCTTGATTGTTTTCCCTTGATAGATTTTGAGTCGGGAATAGAGCAGTGGCTTATTCAGCGCTATATCACTATTCATTCATTCTCGGGCATAGCTATTCACGAAAGGTGGCATGGGACACCTGTCGCCGGCGGGAGTCAACCATCTGAGCGAGAGTTCGGACCAATCCCATCCATCAATTCCTCAAAAGTGCATCATTTCTTCTATTTATACTCTCCTTCATCGTTTTTCCACATCTGGAGTCTTTTTGGACTTTCGCGGGCCAAAACGATATAACCTTAAAGCGGGCGGTGCAGCACCTAGGCGCCGCAATATAAATTTGGGCAGCACCTAGGAGCTACATCTCTGTTCTTTCCCTATTGCTTCTGGGCAATTATAGCGCGTGAGCGCTGTGTTGCTGAATAGAATTTTCGTTTTGGAGTGCCTGGACGCTCCAAAATAGGCGCCTAAGCATTGATTTTCTGCTTATTTTTCTTAGTTTTTTGTCGTGTTTCTTCACTTTAGCACCATTTTTCACCACCTCACCAACCTATAAAACAATACTAACAATTACATCAAAGGCTTTTTATACTCATAAGATTTAGTCAACAATCAAGTTAAAATTGTATGAAATACGTGAGTAAAAGCACACTCGTCATCGATCTACTAACGCAAATAGGCAATCAAATATGTTAAGACCACACGAATAACTTGACTATCATGAGAACTAATGTAAAATGTGACGAAAGGGTAGTGACATGTCGTATTTAATGATTTTTTGTAACTTATATTTTCCAATTTATATTTGACTTATGTAAACAAATTCGAGTAAAGATTATTCTTTCCGTGGAACTCAAAGAATTAACTTATTTCATATGCAAAGTAGTTTTTTGTCTTTTAACATTTGGTTAATTAAACTTGGTGGGCTTGGCTGACACATTCTGCACTCTTGATCAGTATCATATGATCGTATATGCATTACTGCTTATTAATATTTTAATTTGGAGGCCATAAAGAAGCATTATCACTTTTTTTTTCTTTGATCTATAATGCTTAAATACTATTCTAATAATTAATAAATAAATGCTATATGTTTCCTATAAAAATCTGTAGGGGTAATTCTTCGGGGCCACATTTCCACTCTACACGGACGTTGCAATTCCATGTTAATGATCAATACGCCTTTCACTTCAATTAAATAATATGATAGTACGATTATGAAAAATAGATTTTGTTCTAGATTGGGTTACAATCCGAAGAATTTAGGGGCAATGATATCTTGCTTTCCAGAGATGGATAGTAGTTTTTTAAAGATTTAATGTAGCAGGATTTTAATTATACTATACTAAAACCATAACTATCAGACCCAATCTAGATATTGGTTTCGCTGATCCACTAATTACTCATTCATTAATTTAATCGGTGAGTTATTGATCGAGCTTGTATGTATTAAAACTTTGGGTTTAATGAATTTTTTTTTTTTCATATGAATTTAATGGATTTGATATATTATTAAAATTTAAGATTGCCTATTAAAATGTCAATATTGTTAAGCAAAATAGTTCAAACCTTTATATCACAATTATTAACGGCTTCAAAATCACAACACAAGAGCTAGACTTTTACTTATCCAATGCAAAACTAGTGTGTGTACGCGTGAAGAATCAAGTGTATCGTCGTACATTCACAAGTTGGTTCAATTCCTAACCCTCGATAGTCAATTATTTCATTTCTTCGCTCGTGAAATTTACACACCTCCAAACTTGTTTTCTTTCATTCTATCACCATAGTGTAATTTTAAAGTTCGTTTTCACTTATCAATTCCTTACATCACTCTAATTTGGTTTCGTTCAACCGACAACGTCAACAATTTATTCATGTGATGATTCTCCCAATTTATGAGTGCTTCAACAAACTAATTTATATTACGTGATTCAAACCCATTAGTCATCTTGGCCCCCAATAATGAATTCTTACTTGAACACTTACATAAAAATTTTCCCCTTTTGATGTTTTATTTTCAGTTCAAGATTGACATCACCCATTTTTCTCTTATTGACCCTTATAACGAGTTTTTAGTATCTAATTCTCCGAATTTGAATACCAAAGGGTACCAAGTTTCAAGATATCCCTACGAACTTACTAACTTGAGTCAAAAAAGTGTCGACGTAAGGCATAAGCTCAATAAATACAATGTTTATTTTCTATAAAAGAAAAGCAAAATTTGCAGGGCTTAGATTCATAGCATTTGGTCATTACCCAACTTATACTAGAAAGCCAAAGACACTCCACACTAACTTTTTCATGTACACGGAATTACCACAATCTTAAATCATTTATTTTACCATTTAGAATGCCTCAAATTATTATGTATACGGTTAAAGAATGTTCTGAATCATGGATTAAAGAATTAAACATTTAAGTCATCTATTTAACCTATGTATATGAATCTTCATGTTCCTGTACGATGCTATACTTAATTATCGTACATAAATATTATCATACTTCACATGGATAATAGAAAACTAAACTCAAGCACATGATTCATCCACAATTTATAAACTAATACATGCTTTCAAATATATTCATCCCAGTAGACAAAGTTATCTAAATCACACAAGCACATAAACACAAAAATACTAAACAATTCACAAAATCAATTAACAACTGATGATTGACCCCCTACCCCCCAAATTTAAAATACACATTGTTCCTATTAGGTTTGAGTTGTTTTATGTTATTGGCACATTTTGTGAACAAAATGACTTAATTGTATAGGTTGTAATAGTTCAAGGAGTAATTGCAAATAGTTTAAAAGTTAGTTAGTAGGTCTAGGATTTCGAATTTGGAACAAGGAGAAAAACAGCGCGGATATTTGCTGGATTGTCACTAAGGGTTGGCTCGAGCTACAAAAACAGAAATGTCATTGCTCGAGCGACAGTGCTGTCCGAAAATTTTTTATTTCGCGATTTAAAGGCTTTTTCCCTGGCCCATTCGTTTCCTAACCTATCTATAAATACCAAAACATATATGAACGTGAAGAGAGTTAGTTGAACATTGAGAGAGCTTCATCTATGAGAGAATTATCATATTTCATCTTTCAACCTCCATCCATTGTGATTGTTTTGGTAGAAAAATATCGTTGCTATATCCAAATACATCTGGTCAGAGTTTTGAAGATCGAAGGATGTTGAAAGAGTTCCCGTCTATGAAGAACGGGTCGTTCTTCGTGATCCACGAGAGATAAACGAATCCACAAAGATTGGAGTGCTACAATGTAGCAGATTCCACATAGAGTTTTGACAACAACAACTAAGGATTAGTGTAGGAAAGCACAGGATCCGCGGAGAGTTGTATGGAGTGCAGTCGGGTGATCAGATAGTACGGGTCGTCTAATCTAGTAGGCTGTAAGTTGTTATATTCATTTATAGTAGATTGACTGGTAAAGTGACCGGTATTTTTTTCCAGTTGGGTTTCTCCGTGATCATTTTGGTGTTGATTTACTACTTTCGTTTTGTTTATTGATTGATCATATAAACTGTGGTATTCAAACTTAGGATTAAAATGACTTGCATGTTAATCATCTAGAAAATAATTAAAAAGTGACTTGTTGCTATTTAATTCGTTAGAAATTTTAAATTCCACATTATACACCTATTCACCCCCCTCTAGGTGTTGTTATGGTCGAACTACGCATTTTTCATTTGGTATCAGAGCCTTAATTGAAATTTGACCCTTATTTGTTAAGTCTAGATGAGTCATTCTTTGTCTGTGCCTCCGTTTTTCGACGGAAGAAATTATGCCTACCAGAAAGTTCGAATGAGAGCTTTTCTTAAGGTTTTGGATGAACGTATTTGGATAACTGTTCAAAATGGGTGGGCTCTGCCTACAATTACTGTTGATAGTATAGCTATACCCATTGATATTTTACTGTGGTCGAAAACGAATTTGGATGAGGCCCTGCTCATGGCTGTGTCTGCTGAAGAGTTTAAGCGTGTATCGAGGTGTGAAACTATTAAGGAAGTTTGAGATATTTTAGAAACCACACACGAGGGAACTAAAACTGTTAAGAATTCTAAACTACAGATGTTGACCACTAGGTTTGGAGAGATAAGGATGGTTGATGATGTGTCGTTTGATAGTTTCTATGCTAAACTAAATGACATAGTCAATTCGAGTTTTAATTTAGGTAAGAGGATCCCCGAGTCAAAAATTGTTAGGAAAGTTCTTAGATCATTGCCCGAGAGGTTCATACCCAAGGTATGCGATAGAAGAAAGTAAGGACTTAGATGCTGTTAAGATTGATGAACTCGTAGGATCACTTCAAACTTATGAACTCATTGTCTCTCAACCAAAATGGGTAAATCTATCGCCATGAACACTATTAGAGAAGTAGAGAGAAAAAGAAAGAGTCCACTGATAAAGAAACCCTCAGGGACGACGAAATTGCATATTTTTCGTTAAAAAATTTCAGAAAGTGATGAGGAATAAGAGAAAGCATCAGGAGCGAAATAGTGATATTCCTAATGCATTCTCGAGAGGTAGACGTGGGAAAAATACCTCTAGGACTCCCGATTTGAAATTCAATCTATCCAATGTAACGAGTGCAAGGGGTTTGGTCACATTATGAGTGAATGCCCTAATTTGAAGAAGAGTTCAGGTAAAGAATGACATAGAGCTTTAGCTGTGACCTTGAGTGATGATGAATAAGATTTTGGTTCTCAGAATGAGACATCTGGTGGTGAGGATGAAAAAAAATTCATGGCCTTTACCTCGATTGCTACTATAGAATCTAACCGTGAGATTGAGAAAGTTGTAACGGAAGATGAGAATGAACAGTTCGCTGAAGAGTCTGATGATGAGATCGACATTCACGAGTCTTACCGTGAATTGTTTGAGAAAAGTCTCAAAATTAAGAAGGTCAACAAAATCGTCTTGAAAAAGGTGAACGAGCTTGAATTTGAACGTGAGAAACTGTTAAGTGACCTTCAAGACTCGATTAACACTTTGAGTGAGTTGAAGCTGGTTATTGAAAACTTGGAAATCAAAGTTAAATCATTAACTATTGATCTTGATAAATCTAACGCTCAACTTCAATAATTTATGAGTGACTCACAGAAGTTGGACAATTTGCTTGAGATGAACAAGCCTGTTGGAAATATGCATGGTCTAGGTTATATTGTTAATCATGATGCTACTGTTAGCACGTCCAGGACCATGTTCGTTCCTGCAACTAACAAAGCTCGGAAAATTGCTTATCCTAAACCCAAAGGAGAGCATGCTATAGGATCGAGACCCACCAAACAACGTAGGGTCAATCATCCTACTTTTCAGCATCAACCACCGAGTAGGTTTGGACCTAAGTTCATTCCCACATGCCACCACTGTAGTGCTCTGGGACACACCAGACCTAGGTGTCTTAATCGAGTGACTAGAAGTAAGAATCTGGATTTTACTAGTAAGGTTGACTTTCTTGCCAATCAAGTCAGCCACTTAACTGAGATGATGACTCGGTTAACTTAAGCATCTTCTACTTCTAAGAAAGTTTTGGTAAAGAGTAGCGACCTCGAAGGTCGTGGATATGGTCGTGCTCTTCACGGTAAGGGCATTCAAATTTCACCATCATTTGATGTTTAGCTGCATGCATGTGCGGTTCATAGTATCCATTCATTTGTGCATGCATCCTATTGCTTCTTGTTTCCTTTTGTTATTTTTGATTCTACTATTTCTGTGCATCTTTTTGTTACTAGTATTATTTTCAACAAAAAAAAAAGAGATAAATTCAAAAATATTTTTTTTTTGGCAAACGACACGTCGTTATGATTGTAAACATGCTATGTGTGACCAAGTAAGCAATAATCTATTTTACACTGTTATTTCCATTGTTTGGTTCGATTTGATGTAGAGTATTGAGTATTTGTGTCGTCATGTAAACCTTTGCACTGCACACACTGATCTTGTGAGTGAATCTGAACCGCATGTGTGAGATTTGAGATGGCGGTCATGAGTTAATAGGGTGACCTCGAACATGAATTAACCTACATTTGATGACCTTAACTTATGATAGTCTCCCTGTATGGGTGTTGATGTGATAAAAATAAAAATATAAGTTCTTATTTGGATCATATTATACTCTGTTTGAATCATATTTGACTCGAGTAATTAAGCCTGTGTGTGTTTCTCATAACCTTGTGCCTATAGTCATTTAACTTAGGTTAATTGCCTAAAGCTCGTTACAGAGATCAATTTAGTCGCCTAATGGATATGGTCTGCACATAAGATGTTATTTGCAAGAAAATCGATGAAATAATAAGAAAAATTAATACTCAAATTGAGTAGGAGAAAAGAAAATTTATCATATATTTGAGCTCATTTTTAAGTCCTAAAATTTATTTGTGTTTGATTTTCATGTGTAGGGATCATACTTATTTAATAGGTGATGTTTGCATATCATTTTTCACAAATCTAAGATTGGAGTCATTTTCACGAGAAAATAGTGGCACTTAACACGTATGAGTTATTTATACACCTTACTCCATCTTGAACTTAACTGCGTATGTGGAAAAGTTTTTTTGATATTTCTCGACTTGTGATTACATACTTGATTTGAATTGTCGAAGTGTTGGGAGCATGATTTGCCTTAATTTTGTTTTATAAAAAAATGTTATTTTTATGAATTTTTGAATTTTGGGTGCTATTTTTGTCAATTGGAGTGTCGCCAGCTTATTGTTGGAACATGCTTGAGCGACAGCAGCAGAAGCTGCCTCGCTCGAGGGTCGCTTGAGCGACATACCGTAAGTTTATGGTTTAAAGGGGTTTTCACGCATTTTCTTTCCATTTTTCACTTGATTTCTCCAAAAAAATTTCACATCCACTCAAAACTGCTACTTCCCAAACTCTATAAACATTCGTTCACACATTTTGGTAGTCACATTTCATCACTCCATCGATTTGAAAGGTAAAATTCAAATTTCTTAACTTTTACTCATTTTTGCATTTTTCTTGATGGTTTTTCGAATTTTTGATCATTATTCTTGAGTTTTGATATTACATTACTTGTTTTACACATTACCATCTCATTTCATCATCTTTTGCACGATTTTGCAACAATTTATAGATTGAGGAGCATTTTGACTTCTTTTTTTGTTGGTTTCTCACGTGTTTTTTCATTATAGTCAATAAGTTTGTGTTAGTTGTTGATGATATTGGCTAGGGATTAGTTACTTGGTTGGTTTAGGTGATTGGGATGCATTTGTTTTGATGATTGGTCTGTGAGGATATAATCAATTGTTTGGGTGAAGCTTCTCATCTTAGTGTTGTTCGTTGGGAGTGTGCGGGTTGTTGGTGTCGGTTTGTGCATTGGGCTAGGTCATTGGCATTGCACGGTAACTTCACGTCACCACGTCATGACGTTACGTCACTTCGACATGGCGTCACGTCACTTATGTCTAGATATCATTGCATGTCGTCATGCATTTATATTATAGCAAGTTGCATGTTATCATTTTTGTCTCATTTTGCATGTGTTCATGCATTTCATTCATATCATGCATTAGTTCATTTTCATTCGTGGCTTTAATTTTGTGCTTCCATTCTTTCAGATGCCACCTAAGAGAGCAGCATAACCGCTTCCACTCCTAGTACCTCGACTTCTTATAGTAGGATGAAGTTTATTTATGCTGTAGCCCAAGACGTATTTGGGTCATAGTTCTCTTTGCGTCCCATTCTTTTTGAACGTGAGGTTATTATCTGAACTATCCCCCGACTTTGCCGCTATTTTCACATCTTGGGGCTGGGAACCTTTGTTGGTCGAGTTAGTCCCTCCACTGAGTTTACTAGTTCAGGAGTTCTATGCTAACATTCATGATGTTAGTGGGTCGTCATTTTAGGTGTTTCTTCGGGATCGGGTTGTTAAGATTACTCCGGATGTTATTTTGAGTCTTATTCATATTCCTAGAGTCATCCACCCCTTATTCCCTTACTCCCGATACTCTTTCGACAAACTCTTTAGTCCGTTCGGCGGTGTTTAACTCACCATTGGAGGTAGGTCCCGGTGCTATTCGCACTGGAGCGTCAAATTTTGTTGCGCATTGTTTGCACGAATCTTTGGTCTGTCTCCCACACTTCTTCATTGCCAATAGAGAAGGCTCGTTTTCTTTATGCTCTTCTGCATGACGATTCCATTTATATGCCTTCTTCCATATACCAGCAGATTTTGCAAGCTTTTTGTACGACGGGGACGTGGGTTGGGTTGCCATATGCTTGCCTTATTTATAGGTTAGTCACAGCCTTAGGAGCTAGTTTTCCCGAGGAGGTTCCGAGGCGGGTTTCTCGGCCGATTGACCACACTACCATCGCCCAGAGCAGGTCTCATGCTACTTCTGATCCCGCACACCTAGTTGACCTGACTGTGCCGGATGATCCTATTGACGACCTGATTTCTTTTGACCCCTCTGATTTTCCTTTTGCTCATTCGCCCTCTGGCATCCCGTCGACTTCGTGTTCGGTTCCTCCTCCTACTCCTTCTGAGTCAGTCCCTTTTACTTCTGTTCCCATTGACCCTTCAGTTGCTCTCTTAGGACAGATAATCGTGTTGATCGAGCAGCAGGCTCGGATGATGGCTGAGATCACATAGCTGCGTGCTATAGTTGATCGACACGCTACCGAGTTCGCTACACTTAGGGGTGTTGTTGTATATATTCAGCGTGGGCTACGGTGGATTCGTCGTCACTAGGATGAGGGCTCTGCGTCTGAGGAGAAGACGAATTCTGATGATGTTGCTGGTGCTTCCTAGCTCTGGTCATAGATTTTGATTTTTTTTGGGCAGTAGTAGTTTTTCTTGATATGGGAAGCGTAGACAATAGACATCTAGATGTTATTTTGTTTGAGCCTACATGATGAATCTATTTATCAAAAGTTCGTTGTACTTATTTGCTTATATATATTGAATGACTTTGGTTATTACATTTTATGTCTTAAGGGGTCGTTGGGGAGAGACATAGATACTTTATATTGCCTATATGTTCTTCATCATAGCATTCATATTCTTTTTTCATTTAAATTTATATCCCTTGTCATTGTGTGATAAAAAAGGGAGAAGAATTTTACATGGGGTAGATTTTTTTTTTTGGTGCTTTCATTGGGTATGTCTTATTGTTTTATCTACTTACCTGATGTATAACTTTTGAATTCAGTTATGCTAAACTAAGTTTGATATTTTAGTAGTATCAATGTGTCTTAATGGTATGTTGAATTGTATTGGTATTATATCTTAGTTTAGTCAGTGATATGAAACTGAACAATATGCTTACTATGTTACTATTACTTAAATAACACTTACAATTGAACTGTTTGAGATGTGATTATTATTGATCCCGTTTTCCACACATTTTACACTGGTATTTGAGTTGTCTATTTCAGGAAATAGGTACTGCAGTTTTTTCGTTCAAGACA
>CAIGRB010168237.1:19400-38868 GCA_903798255.1 Fraxinus quadrangulata
AATGTGCACACAGTACAAAATGGCAACCTACAGAGATGAACTGGAAGTGGCTTTATCAGCATCTTCAACAGAAAACAAGACTCTGATAATTTCTATATTAAATAAAGCATATGTTGAAGGCGATAAACCGATGCTTGACCTTTTCTTGGATGGTTTCTGGTTAGGGGAAGACACTAAAACCTTAATTAATCATCTTTTGATTGTGGCCATGGATCAAACATCGTATGAACGGTGCAAGTTTCTTAGGCTTCGTTGCTACAAGCTCGAAACAGACGGCGTGGATTACGTAGGCGAAAAACTGTACATGTCTGATGATTTTATCAAGATGATGTGGAGAAGAACCCTATTCCTGAGAGATGTGCTGAAACATGGTTACAACTTCATTTTTACGGTAAGTAATGATTTGCAATTTGTGCTGTGAGATTTTTTAATTACAGTTAATTAGATTCTCTCTGAATGAATAGTCTTTATAATGAATTTTCAAACTTTGAAGTTGATTTGGACAGAGATATTAGAATGTGCAAACTTGGAATTTGATTTTGACATAGAAATTAGTCCGTTTGACTTGGGAAAATTTATTGAATAGCAAAGATAAAATATCTCAATAAATAGGATAACCAAGATAAATGAAAATAAATAAATAAATAAATAAATCTTGTTAGTTATATATATGAGTAATACAATTCATCACCACTTTTTAATATCGATCTAGGTGGCATCACTCGTGTTTTTAAATTATAGATTCAATTAAATACAAGAATTTATGATTCATTGATTATGACTTATTACGTGTTGACATTAGATTGGTGCTCTAGTACTACTGGTGTTAGATAATATTATTCTGGTGAAATAATTTACACGTAGACGATTTTTCTGATGATAATACATTGTGATTTTGACTTGATGATAGACCTACAATGACTTGGATTATCTATGACTGCGAAATAGAGGCTTATACATGATTTTTTTCCCGTACAATATTGAAATTGGACGATGTTTAGGTTATCGAGTAAAGTTGGAAGTGAATTTACTTTAATGAAAATTTCATTTGACAGGACACAGATGTGTTGTGGCTGAGGAATCCATTTCATCATTTAAGCCTAAACCAATCAATGGACCTGCAAATCAGCACTGATAAATTCAATGGCAATCAATGGTCAAAAGCAAACCCTATCAACACAGGCTTCTACATGATCAACTCGAACAACAAAACCATTTCCCTATTCGACTCCTGGTATGCCAAAAAAGACAACTCTACTGGATTAAAAGAGCAAGATGTATTGCTGAGGCTAATGCACCAAGGTTTGTTCAGAAAACTAGGCCTCAAAGTGAGGTTTTTGGACACTGTTTATTTCAGCGGGTTCTGCCAGGACAGCCGGGACGTTAGGGCGGTCACCACCGTCCATGCCAACTGCTGCCGGAGCATCAGCGCCAAGTTGGCTGATCTCACGGCTGTGATTCATGACTGGAAGAGGTATAAGGGCTCTTCTGATAATCAAACATTGACATTCAGGTGGTCCAATCATACAGCTTGTAGTAATTCATGGAGACATTAGACGGAACTAAATGGTATCTTACGGAGTTATAAATTGTAATTGTCCTTTACTCTCATTAACGGACTATGACGGTTACACTGGCTGTTGGAACATATATTAATGAATGAATATATTATTTTTTATAAACCTTACATGATTGTTATGCTAAGTTGTGGAGCCCAATTTATTGTCGATTCTAATTATTGTCATTTCGTGGAGCTGATCGTGGATCAACCTCCACGGTGACGTCGCCGTGGGGGTTGGGAGGCCCCCCTTGGCCCCCGTACCAAAATTTAATCTAAAGACTATTTAGGAATTTCTATTCTTGTAAAATTTTATCAAGGAATTGGATTTAAATAAAATCATCACAAAGATGGCAAAATATTAATACTTGAAAAGTAAGGTACAACTTGAGAGGACGGCTAAACCGGACCTCCGGAAATGAAACCAAAATGATAAAAAAGCCATTTCATGGAGTTGATCGTGGATCGACCTCCACGGTGACGTCGCCGTGGGGTTGGGAGGCCCCCCTTCTCCCCCATACCAAAATTTAATTTAAAGACTATTTATGAATTTCTATTCTTTTTAAATTTTATTAAGGAATTAGATTTAAATAAAATCATCACAAAGATGGCAAAATATTAATACTTGAAAAGTAAGGTACAACTTGAGAGGACGGCTAAACCCGACCTCCGGAAACGAAACCAAAATGATAAAAAAGTCATCTAATCTAAATATATAGGTTCTGAGGCTAGTGTGTCACATTTACAATAGTGAAAAATTAATAGGTGACAACTAGTTTTCTCTAGATGTATTTGTAGTAACCGTGCCATGTCTTAAGACTGTCCTTTCTTCTCGCGACAAACTGAAGTAATAGATTTTAAGCTTTGGCAGGAGGAAGCAGCCACTTAGAAGCCTCTATATAGGAAAGGCTAATGTATGGTTTGGCATCTGCATCACCTAGCTCCTTAACAAATTTAGCTCGCTTATCCATGTTTGCTCCGGGTCCTTTGTTATCATATTCTGCGAAGCGTACGGTGCTGCATAAACATAATTAATTAATTTAATACCAATAAGATCTTCAAAACAAGGAATTGGACAGTGTTAACAATGTAAGTAGATGAAAGAAAAGTAAGAATGGCTGACCTCTCACGCTCAGGTTTGACAACGGACCATCCTTCAGGGTTAATAGCGTCACTCATTTCTGTGTAGGCAAACACTACTTTAGCTGCAGGCATCCAAGATCTGCCCAAATAGGCAACGCCGCCTGTCCCAGTCACCTTGCAATGCACAAAAGAGTAGCCCGTGTCCTCCGAGTCAGTTTTCCTTGCCTGTGCAGTTATCATCGCCACTTGATCCCCAGGAATCACGTGCAACTCCGTATTCTGCATCCATATTTGTATTTACTAAGAAAATACCCGACAATGGCGAAGACAAGATTTAAATAAATACTTGTGTTTTTAGACGAGATGGTTAATATACTTACCAAATAAAGGGATTTGCCACTACCAAAGATGAAATCAACAGTGCCTTCAATATAGCAGTCTTTATATAAATGCTTTCCCTTGTCATCACAAAGGGTATCTTGAAATCCATAGAATTTGACATTATAGAAAGATGCCTTGTCTCCACCTATTCTCAATGCTGCTGCCTGAGCTCCCACCCTTTTCCCATCAGGCCTTGGTGCAGAATTCTAATTTATTTAATACAATCAACAAAATCAAGAATAAATATGGAAATTAATCACACATAAATGTACTTATATTTCTAATCATAAATATAAAATTATTACCACAATTTTCAAGTTAACGGCACTGAAGTAATCTGATTCAACAACGAGTGTGGCACTATCCACAGTTCCATATTCTGCTGCTGTTCCACCAAACACCAGAACTGGCATGTTATTTGGATCTTCCCCATAGAAGGTGATGAATGGTTTATACATTCCAATCTTGACTTTCTCACTATAATTTCCAGGTGCAAGCGATAAAATAACACGCTTAGTATTTCCATCAGGAATGGTGTTTATGGCATCATTGATAGTCTTAAAATCGCCACTTCCATCGCTTTTCAATTTAATCACCTTTGGTTCGCCCTCTGCGGCAACTAGGGCTGGGTCCAAGGCGGCTTTCCGTGCAGTTAGTGGTTGAACAATGCCATCAAACCAACTGTTCAACTGAGCACTGTCCGCTGGAATAGGTGCTGTATCATCAGAAAGAACAATGGGGATGCATAGAAGAATGCTCAATAGAACTGCCTCTACGGCAATACAAGACATAATTTTTCCAGCCATTTGTGTGTATTTTGATTTCTTATCCAATATTATTGAGGTATGTACATATTTATACTAATCTTTGTTACAAGGCAAATTGCAAACCGAGACTGGAGGGCTAATAGCATAGGATGGAGAGGAATTCTCGTTGAAAATTATGGTTGTGAAGATTTGTGGACATTGGCCATTGGCCAAGTGGTCGACTTATTGCTAATGTCTGAAAAAAGGAGTGAAATAAGTGGGATTATGGATTTGCATCAATGTAGGATTTCAATGTCTGGTAAATAAAAGAGGAGAACAAACTTGTCCTAGGTTTCACGTTTCACGGAATTCTACATCTAAGAAACTATGTTGCAAGGACATGGGAACACATTGATTAGTTTTCTTTAAAATTCTACATCTATAAAGCGTTTCCTTAAATTTTTATTTACTTTTTAACTAAAATCAGTCATTTGTTAGTTTTGAGTTTTGTCGTTGAATTCTTTTAAATAAGAGGAACTATTTATTATATTAAAATAACTTTGAATTAAACTATATGTCGCTATTGTACAAAAAAAAAAAAAAATGGTAACTATAATAGAATGCCTGACACGACATATGTGAGACACTAACATACCACACTAATTAGAATGTTTTTGTTTCATGGCTAAGGAATATACATTACATGCAATCAAAAACGAAAAACAAACGCTCCTCAAATACTCTACTATAGTCATTCTTACTTGTGATGGTTTCACGAGACTTTGAAAAACATTGTTGTTGAAATCGCACTTTGCACAGCTCATGTTTACTTGGCATTCTAATAATTGCCGGCCATAAATTAGTATTAACTATTTATACCATTAATTAATTTTCTTTTAATCAATTCAAAATATTTATAATATACTATTTTTACTAGGTAAACATCTCTTCGTTATTAAAAGTTCTAATGACCGTTCAACGCTATTACCTATACCAGTGTCTTAACAAGTTTTCAATACGGTTATAGCTATAATAGTTGGGAGAGGTAGGCAAACCAAATCAGTATCTTTTGTTACATAATATTTATGGTAATAAAGTCTAAATTATAATTTAAGTTGATTAAATATTTTTTTATAAAATATGTTTTAATGATACTTTATATATTGTTTTTTATAAATTTATATTTTGTATGATGATTATAAAAGGGATAATTGCAGCAGCGATACCAAACATTTCATTAAGTAGCAGACTTTGCCCATATATTTCATTTGTGCTACCCACGGTACCAAATCTTTTAAAATATCGCAGTTGAAGTCCAAATTGATGGTTTCTATTAGTTTGACATTTAGTTGATCAAATAATTGACATTGATAATAATTTTGACTAATTTTAAAATGTTAAAATGACAATTTTACATTTTTTCATAATAAAATAACCAAAATCAAATAATTAAAATTAAAAACTTATTTCCAGCTTCTTCTTCTCCATCCACCCCCACCCCCAATCTGGGAAATTAAAATCTAGAATTCAATACTTCTCCACAGTATTAAGCTGCTACTTTAAAATCAAAACTATTTTAAAGATCTCCAAAAAGGGCAAATGATTTCTATTGTACAAGTGCAAGGAGAGAGTGACAGTATAGCTGTCTCTTATGAGGGGGATACCTCTAGTTCGTGTGCATTAGAAGTAAAAATGAGTGAAACGCCTTGCCTCGTTGCTTCAATTGTCGTGGATTTTGGTATAGAGATCAATACTAAACAAAAAAACTCGGCTCTTTGGAGATGGGTGCAGCAGTATTCAAGAGTCAGATCTCGTCAAAATTGCTTTTGGTGAAACATCAAACCTCAAGGAAAGTTTCCAGGAGAGTCTTAACCGAGTCACGGATTATGGTACACATGGGCAAACAATTCTTTGTTTGAAGTGCTCTTGCATTAAAATGGAACCAAATGAGTCCAAAAGAACAGCTGACATAGACTTACCATACCCTAAAGCCCTCGACTCAAATCTTGGGAATGGGTACAATCATCTAACCCCTCTAGATGTGGCTACTGATTTTTCTGATTCCATTTCCTTAAATCATTTGCTCTCTGATGGCGGTGGCCTTGGCTATTTTGGGGGTGGGGTGGGTTTTGATTTCCCAAATTTTGGGTTTAGTTTTGCGGTAGGGTGGGTATGTGATATGATCCGGGACATGCACTCACTTGGTCGGGTCAAACGAGTTAAGGGTTCAAGCAATGGAGTTCAGATGGGTAAAGTTGACAAGCCAATATTCAAGTTTCGTGAAGAGTTCGGGAGCCGAAACGAGTTAGATTCAAAGTTTGGAAGATATTTGAAAAGAAAACGAGTAGCGTGGATTAAAATGGGGCATAACTCTCAGCGTAAATGTCGAATTTTCGCCCGTATGTACAATTCGGAATGTCACGAAATTTTGTACAAGGCCACAGACCGCATGGTACTTTAGGGCTTGCGGTCGCACAGAAACAAGCCGAGACTAAGCAGGCAGAAAAGTGTATAACCATGCGACCTCATGGAAATACACCATGCGGCCTCATGGTACAAATCCGAGAAGAATTTTGGCAATTTTCGCTAGTTTCCTTATTTCATTAGACTTCTATCATTTTCCTTATTTCGTAAGTGCGGCAGGTATGGGACAACAGGGTATACTTGTCGATTTTGTACAAGTCATATTCCTCTACATAACAATTCAGCGGGTGTGTATTCTCTATATCATTTATCGTAATTTGTATGTTGTATAATTATTGTAGTCGTTAAATATTCAATAAAATATTCCAAGTTACATTTACTTGCAATTGCTTATACAATCAAATATGCTCAGAATTAACAACTTAAATGTTCATCATTCACCTAAAAGGAAATAGAATAAGGCAAAATGAGTGGAAAAGGACCAAAGTGTACAAAATTGTGATCCCGGTGACCAAATTGCATAAGTTTCAAAAGTTAAGGGACCTTGGATGCAATTTATGAAGGGCTTTGTTGAAATGAAAGTAAAAATCTAAGAACCAAATTATACAAAATCATAATTGAGTTTTACAATATTTACAATTATTTGATAAATAAATGAACAGTTAAATATACAATGTTTATATGAATTTTACAATATTTACAATTATTTCATAAATAAATGAACAATTATGTTGACATCCGACCTTCGAGGTCGTTAAGTACAGTTTGTTGTATGCATCAGGCTCATGCTAATGTGAGTTCAGATATTTGAGATTAGCTCGTATTAGCTATTGCTAAGGTTCGAGGGGACATAATGATTAAAGATTCCTTACACATTGTACAAATAGTCAATCAACAAGTGACATTTGGAAGGTCTTACATCAGTGCCCGTCAATTCCACCAATCATATACTTTAGCTTCATTTTCCCAAGTAGTTCATTAATTGTTGGGGTCCACATATAAGGTTAACTCATGATGACCTGACAAGCCGAACTCATTAACCAATCCAAACGTGCAATGATGTATTTTCTCAGCTCGGTACTATAATTGATAAGACAAGGAAATAAAGAATGCGTGTGAACCTTTCCCTATAAAAGGAAGGCTGAAAACTTTAGAGAAAACAAAGAAATATTAGTAGTGATAATTGTAATCTGCAAATGACTATCAATAAAATTCTTATTTACATTTTAAGTTGACTTGAATCGTGTTAATACAATTTTTGATGTCGACAGTTTGAATCTAGAAATAGGGCCCTAACTTGTAAAAGCGGCCATATCCCTCCAGAAAATTCAGAAAAATATCATTATGGATGATTTTTCAGCATCCAGAAATCAGTCATTCTCATTCTAAACAAACCAACAATCCACAAAATATCGGAAGAGGACGAGGTCAAAACAAAGCTGCTGACCCTCAAATGATCATGATGGGGGAAGCCATTGAAAAGTTGACAAATGTAGTCAATAGGTTGCAAGGAAACCAAACTCATGTTCTATCACCAGACACTGAGGTGGAGTCCCCACATAGGGAGAGTACCAAACGACCTCCCACCCGAAGGACTCTCCAATTCCTAGGAGAAGAATCCTTCAAAAGCTGAACTGAAGAGATCAGGAGCTCTCCCATAACAGCAAAGCCAACTTCTTGAAAAACTAGCAGTGTGTTTGATGGACTGGGCTCCCAGCAGTCCCTAACAACTTGGAGTAAACATGTTGAGCCCCATGACAAACGATCATTGAAACAATCAAAACCTGAAATAAGTGCTTTGAAAAAAACATATTGCTGATTTGGAAGCCAAGGATAAAGGAAACATGTAAGAATATCTCACCAAACACCATTCTCTCTTTGCTGAAGATATCTTGTTGAACGTCTAACCTGAAAAGTTAAAGATGACACAATTGATTGGGTACGAAGGAGAAAGAGATCCTTTAAGCCATTTGGACAAGTACACTTTTTGGATGGAATTGTAAGGAACAGAAGATGCCATAATGTGTCGTGCTTTTCCGTTGACCTTGGGAAATAAAGCCCAAAGATGGTGTAGAAGGCTACATCAAAGATCTATAAGAAATTGGAATGACCTTGCCACAGCATTCCTGGCCCAGATCATGGGTTCTAAAGTAAGAACTACGCCGAAGGAGTGCTTGGTGAGCATTAAGCAAGGAAAGACTGAGTCACTTAAAAGTTACCTCAGCAAGTTCAATAGCAGTCCATGGAAGTTGAAAAGATCTCTGATGCTGCTGCACTTATGGCAGTCCTTTCAGGGCTAAGGCCTAGAACGAGGTTCTGGTGGTCTATACATGAGGATAGACCTCGGACGTACCATGAGTTCTTGAATCAAACTGAGAAATATATAAGTGCCGAGGAAGCCAAATCAGACCAGGATGAACCCAAAGCAAATCCACATTCTTCACATCAAGCAAAGGAGAAAAAAGTGGATAAAGATTTCAGTAGTGAAAAGAGAAAAGACAAGAGGGATCAAGATCGACCTAAGCCTTATCCGGATAGATTCCATGAATATCATCCATTAAATACCACCCTGGATGAAGTCTTCTTGCAAGTAGAAGAAAAAGAAACATTCCATATACCTCTACATCAGAAAAAGGAATTAGCAAGAAAAAATCAAGGGAGGTACTGCCGATACCACAGGACCACATGACATAACACTGATAATTGTAGAAATCTAAAGAAAGAAGTGGAATCCTTAATTCGATAAGATCATCTACAAGAATTTGTGGCTAAACCCGAAAAGGCGAACCAAGCTGGCAATCAACATCCTAATCAACAAAGAACAGATCAGCGAGTTCAGCCAGGTCTTCAAGCTCGGGATCCTTTACTTCAAGTTGAGATCAGAACTCTAGTAAATGGTAATCAATGCATTGAAGGATCTAGAAGAGTAAGGCACAAACAAGCACGTGATGCCCGCATCTGGCAAAATTACAATGTGGAATTACCAGAGTCTGACACTAATACTAAGTTTTTTACCCCAAATGGAGTTAGTATAGTAAGCGGGAATCAAGTTAAGGCAAGAGCTTGCAACATTGATCTACATAGTCCTCAGATCCAAATGTTAAGGAGCCAACAAAATAACCAAGTAAGGGAGGCAAGGTTAAAAAGACCCATTATTGTCGACTTCTATGAGATTGGCATTACGACAAAGTATCGTAGATGTGAGACTGATGATCATCTTTCATTTGAAGAAAATGAAATAGATCCATGTCCCTATCCTGGAATTATGATAATCTCAATACTCGTAGAAGGAGTTATCATTCCAAAAGTTTTAGTTGATACGGGGAGCTCTCTCAACATACTATATGTTAACACATTGGAATGGATTGGAATCCCACTGAATTTCCTACAGCCATATTCGAACATGGTTTTAGAACACAATGGGGTTCTCACCAAAGCTAAATGTTTGATCAAACTCCCTGTTGATGTCGGTAAAGCTCCACACCGAACTAAATTAAATGCAGAATTTGTAGTGTTTGATTTCAGTTTACCTTATGACGCCATTATGGGACAACCTTTGTTATTTAACCTCAGAGCAATTGTGTCAATGTACCACTATTCTCTCAAATTTTCCACTCCTTATGGTACAAGACAAGTTAAGGGAAATAGAGACATTACTGAGGGATGCAAGATGAAAATTTGTTCAATAAAGAAAGATACACATATTTCCCCCAGTGGTTCATATGGTATGTCTGATAGAATCCGATCTCAACTCATTAGACCCACATTTAAGAGTGAAGGGGGATAACATATGGAAGAGCTGGATAGAGTGGTGGTTGGACCAGACAATCCTCCAAAGGAACTCAGAATAGGCCATGAACTATGACCACTCCTGTGAGGTCAAATCATTGAGTTCCTCCAACAGAACCTCGATGTTTTTGCTTGGAATCACACGAACATGAAAGGAATCGATACAGGAATTATTTTCCACAGGTTGGGTATTGACACAATGGTGTGACCTAAACATCAACGACATGGATGTATATTCAGGAAATAATCAAATTCCTATATATGAATTGGACCAGGAACACATCGCTTCATCACTGTTGCAAAATGATGTCTTTTGGTCTCAAGAACACTGGAGCCACCTATCAACATCTGGTCAATTCCATGTTTGCCAATCAGATTGGTAAAACTATGGAAGTGTATGTTGATGATATGTTAGTAAAGAGTACGGATGCCAGGGACCATCGATAACATCTTCCTGAAATGCTTGATATCTTGAGAAAATATGGGATGAAGTTGAACCCAAACAAATGTGCTTTTTGTGTGAGCTCAGGAAAATTCTTGGGTTATTTAGTGAATCGCCGGGGAATCAAAGCAAATTTGGAAAAGATACGAGCTATCATCAAAATGCATGCCCTAACAAAATCTAAGGAGGTTCAAAATTTGACTGGATGAGCAGTGCCCTCAGTTGTTTTATGTCAAAGTCGACTGATAAGTACAAACCTTTCTTCGATGTCTTACGAAGAGGGAAGAAGTTTGAATGGACCCCTGAATGCCAGCTCGCCTTTGATGAACTGAAACAACAATTAGCGTAGCCACCAGTGCTATCAAAACCAAAAGTAGGAGAAATGCTGATTTTATATCTTACAGTATCTGAGCATGTTATTAGTGCTGTTTTAGCTAGAGAGGAGGAATGAATACAGCATCTTGTTTACAATGTAAACAAAGCTCTTCATGAAGCCAAGTTCCATTATTCTCTCTTAGAAAAACTGGCTTATGATGTGGTTATAGCAGCAAGAAGGTTGAGGCCCTACTTTTTGGAACACCCAATTGAGATCTTGACTAATTTTCCATTAAGGTAAGTTTTACAAAGCCTGATACTTCAGGTCGGATGGTTAAGTGCGCAGTAGAACTTGGACAGTTCGACATAAGATACAAACATCGCACCTCCATAAAAGCACTCGCTGATTTTGTTGCGGGATTTAGTTCGGATCCACTAGAAGAACTCATTCACGATACTCCATGAGAACTCTTTGTTGAAGGATTGTCTACTGGAGCTCGGTCAGGAGCTGAAGTTGTCTTGATTAGTCCAAATCGCCAATTATATTGCGCATTATCATTCGACTTCAAAGCCTCAAACAATGAGGCTGAATATGAAGCATTCATAGCAGGAGCGAGAATTGTGAAGGAAAAGAGAGTTACTCATTTGATAGTCTACAGTGACTCGCAATTGGTGGTCAATCAAGTCAACGAAATGTACCAAACTAAGGAAAAAATGATGAATAGCTATCTCCAAGTTGTCAGGTAAGAGTTCAAAAATTTCTAAAGTATCCTAGTCAAACGAATTTCTCGAACTCAAAATGGTCATGCGAATGCCTTAGCTCGACTGGCAACAAGTGAAAGAAAAGAAGAGTTTGACAGCATTCCTGTAGAAAGGATTTCTCATTCGACAATCGAAAGATTGGAAACTATTTCTATGATGATTGATCCCAAGCCTACATAGATGGATGAAATCAGTTCTTACCTGAAGAGAGGGTCATGTCCAGAAAATCTCATTGAGGCGAGAAAACTTCGGATGAGGTCAGCAATGTATACATTGATTGACAATGTTCTCTACAAACGAGGATATTCCATACCTTTGTTGAGATGCTTGGATGAAGAGAAGACACTTTATGCTTTTGCAAGAAATACACGAAAGAATGTGTGGAAATCATTCCGGTAGGCAATCATTGGTTCATAAAATCATGCGACAAGGATACTTTTGGCCCACCATGAAGAATGATGCATTGGAATTTGCCAGAAAATGTGAAAAATGTCAACGTTTTGCTCCTAACATAAAGCTCCCACCAGAAGAGCTGAATTGTGTAAGAGCTGAAGGGGGGGTTTATCTAATTGGTCTCATGCCTACTGGAAAAGGTGGAACAAAATTTGCAATTGTCGCAGTGGATTACTTCACTAAATGGGTGGAAGCTGAGCCCCTTGCTAAGATCGCCAAACAAAAGACTACCAACTTCATGTGGAAGTCCATTGTGTGCAGATTTGGAATACCTCATTCCATCATAACTAACAATGGAAAGTAGTTTGACAATACTTGTTTTGGTAATTTTTGTAAAAGACTTGGCATACGAAAGCATTTATCCATGCCAAATCACCCCCAAGCTAATGGTCAAGTCAAAGCAATCAATAAGATCATCAAGCATACGCTAAAGGCAAAACTTGATGCTCTTAAGGGGGATGGGCTGAGAAACTCTCCAGCGTGCTATGGTCTTACCGCACCACGTCTAGGAATAGCACTAGAGAAATTCCTTTCTCTTTAGCTTTTGGGGTGGAAGCTATGATCCTACTTGAGATAGGGATTTCCTCTATTTGAACAATGATGTATAATGAGGAAGAAATTAGAAGATATTGCGAGGAGAATTGGATCTAGTAGAAGAGTGAATGAATGAGGCTGAAATCAAGAATGTTATAGGCAACGCAATGCGAAGTACTATAATCAGAAGGTCAAGAAACCTGGTGTTAAGAAAAAGTTTTCTGGCTACAAGAGAACCTAAATCTGGATCTTTAGGACCTAATTGGGAAGGTCCCTATAGAGTAACCAGAGTATTACGTAAAGGGACCTACGAGATAGAAGATATGGAGGGCAAACCTCTGCTATATCATTGGAATGCAAAACATCTAAAAAAATATTACCAGTAGAAGTAAATGTATTTCGTATTGTGCATCTATCATCTATAATAAAAATGTGTATTTTTGTTAAAAGGAAAAAATATGCAGACATATAGTAGGCCAAACTAAGGTTGCATGTACTGCGACACATAGAAAAATTTCCTAACATTGAAATCATTAAAGCCTTGCTCATCATCCGGCCGAACTAAGGTTGCATGTGCTGCAACACTTAGAAAAATTTCCTAACATCGAAATCACTGAAACCCTGTTCATTAACAAGTCGAACTAAGGTTGCATGTGCTGCAACACTTAGAAAAATTTCCTAACATCGAAATCATTAAAGCCCTACTCATCAGCATGCCGAACTAAGGTTGCATGTGCTACAACGCTTAGAAAAATTTCCTAACATGGCCGAACTAAGGTTGCATGCGTTGCAACGCTTAGAAAAATTTCCTAACATGGAAATCACTAAAGCCATGCTCATTAGCAGACCGAACTAAGGTTGCATGTGCTGCAACACTTAAAAAAATTTCCTAACATGGAAATTATTAAAGCCCTGCTCATCAGCAAGCCGAACTAAGGTTGCATATACTGCAACACTTAGATAAATTTCCTAAACAGGAAACCATTAATGCTTTGCTTAATTAGTTATTCGAGCTAAGGTTACATGTATTAGTTCAGTTCGAATGAAAATAGCAAAGTTCATTTCTCGTAAAATTACAAAAAAAAAAAAACTACAGAACTAGTAAAAATCTTTAAGATAACAACATTGTATGTTAAATGAAGGCTAAAATGTTGTCCATTGATTCATGAAATAAAATTACAGGTAAAGTTCCAAAAAGAAGTTTCAAAGATTGACAAAGGCTTAAAAAAAATTAAATAATAATAATAATAACAAAACTAAGAAGCTGGTGGGTCATCCAAAAAGAAGTTTCAAAGTTTGACAAAGGCTTAAAAAAAATTTAATAATAATAATAATAACAAAACTAAGAAGCTGGTGGGTCTTGTGGAGCTAGGAACTCGTCCTCAACATCTTCGTCGGCAAGGGAGATCGAACTTTTGCTACCTTCGATAACTGTTCTAGCTCTTCCTGTTGTTCCTTATAAGCTTCTACTAGGAAGGAGGTATCAAAATCTGGCCTCTCCTTGTTGATGTGCTTTATTATTTCTCCTAAGGCTACAACATATGCATGTTGAGCTAATGCATCGAACTCAAGAGAGGATCTCCATTCATCTATCGCCTTAGAAGCCTTACAAACATGCATCTCAGCTAAATAATGCCTCTCTCTCTCATTCCAACTCCTGGTAAGGAGAGTAGCTGACTCTCTCAAATGGGAAATGAGTGCTGCAGTGGACTCCTTTAAGAGAGATGGAGCTCGTAGAAAGTCGAGGAGTATCTCAGGTTGGTAACCCACTAAATTATCAACATTGGGCCTCTGCAGATCTGGGCACTTGTCGTACGACCTCAACGAGCTAGCTGCAATAGTGATTGGGATGGCGATGAGTACTGATGGTGACCCTTGATGAGGTAATGGATGTATAGACTTTTCTGGAGGAGAAGCTAATGGATTAGAATGCTTTGATGGCTCCTCATAGTGACGCCAATTTAGAGGCTGCTCAGGATCGACCTCAGGCTCCTCAGGATGGTCCACAATCTTGGCAGGGATATCCCTCTTTTTTCCATTGGCAGCTACTGCCGCTGCTTTTGCTGCCTTATATCCCAACATATTAGGATCTTGGTCTGAAATGAAAATTGATATACATTAGTACCACGTCCAAGGTAAAAATTAATAGAAGTACATGGAGTATACTTATGAGAAAAAGTTGGAGCCGAGGTCGTAGGTCGGGTTGACGCTGAGGTCGGTGGCAAAGACTGGAATTATCCTGCCAAAAATAAGCTTATGTCTAAAATCACAAACTTGCAAGATCTTTGCTCTTGGGGAGAGCTCTGATAGTATCGGCTTATCTTTGTGTGGCCGAGCTCAGGGTAGCTTTCTTATAATCTGCAAGAAAAAAACTAAATCAGTTAGAAGGGCGATCTTAACACAAAAGCAGGAAAAGAAATCGAAGGTGATGTTTACTTACATAACGGGTGATAGAGAGTAGGGATTACATCCTCTCTATTCACCCCAGCAGGATGGAATTGCCATTTTCCCAGTACAAAGTAGAACTCATCTTTCCACTTTTTTTTATTGAAGATGGAGTATCTAACACTAATAGACCTCCCATCCTAGGTCTAACACTGGTATACCACCAACCCGTGTTTTTTCCATCCTCTTTAAATGTAAAAAGAGAGTTGAATTGAGCTACACTTAGCTCAGGGTGACCTAATTGATCCCTCAAACTTAAGGTTGATACTAAAGTTCTCTACCCATTAGGATAAAGTTGGGTAGGAGCTATTCCCCACGAAGAAAGAAATTTACGTATAATCCTAGGGAATGGGAGTCTTAGACCAGCATTGAGAATAGCTGAATTCAAAGCTGCACATCCTGCTGGTGGAGTGTTAGCTCGGTCAAATGAGGTTGGGATTACTAATTCTACCGAACTAGGAATACTATACTTAGCCCTTAAACTGGCAAGCATGTCTCCCGTAACCACTGACTTATAAGAGTCTTCCCTCCATTCCTGAGTATTTCCCTTACTACCCTCCTGAGACCCAACCTCTTCTCCTTCACGGTTTTGTTCCATATTCCTAAAATTATCTATTTTTTTTGGGTAGACTGAGGTAATGGGGACTGGTGTTAATATTTCCTAACAGTCCGAGCTAGTAGAAGAAGAAGACGAAGAAGAAGGTACTGATTCCTCATGTTGGTTATCCCATGAATGTACCATCGATTCGTTCGAACTCATATGAACAACCGAGGTAAAATACAATAAAAAGGAAAAAGAAAAAAATTTATTTTTGTTAAAAGGAATACCTGAATATGGATTATCTCACTCAGAAAATAAATAAGAATGCGAAGAAAACTTTTTAGAGAGCAAAAGTACGAAAATGAGAGGGTAAAATTTATTTAAATGGGAGGAATATTAAAGGGCGCGATCTGAGCCGTTAGATGATGAAATGAAGGGAAAATGAATTGCTAGATTTAATCACTTCAGGACAACATCGTTTCACTAAAGCTTCCAGAGGAAGAAACTGAATGTGCATGACAGCTCATTATCAAGTTACAACGTGACACCTGTTCATGTCATTTATTACTGTAATGATTATGGAAATAGAAAAATGCGCCAATTACATTCAAAGTCAGTCTGTCACCAAGGCGAGCACCGACCTAGGGGGTAATTTTTGACATCCGACCTCCGATGTCACTAAACACTGTTTGTTGTATACATCAGGCTCATGCTAATGTGAGCTCGAATATTTGAGATCAGCTCGTATTAGTCATTGTCGAGGTCCGATGGGGCATAATGATTGAAGATTCCTTATACATTGTACAAATAGTCTATCAATAAATGACATTTGAAAGGTCTTACATCAGCGCCCATAGAAGCATTAAGCTCATTCTAATTTAAGCTTGGATATTTGAGATCGGCTCGTATTAACTATTTCCGAGATTTGAGGGGACATAATGATTGAAAATTCCTTACACATTGTGCAAATAGTCAATCAACAAGTGACATTTGGAATGTCTTACAACAGCGCCCGCCAATCCCACCAATCACATACTTTAGCTTTATTCTCTAAATAGTTCATTAATTGTTGAGGACCACATGTAAGGTTAACTCATGATGACCTGACAAGTCGAGCTCATTAACCAATTTAAACATGCCAATGATGTACTTTCTCAACTAAGTACTGTAGCTAATAAGACAATGAAATGAAGAATGCGTGTGAACTTTTACTTATAAAAGGAAGGATGAAAGCCTTAGAGAAAATAAGGAAATATTAGTAGTGACAATTGTAATTTGCAAATTACTATCAATAAAATTCTTATTTACATTTTAAGTTGACTTAAATCTTGTTAATACAATTTTTGATGTCAACAAATTAAATATACAATGTTTACAGATCACATGAATTCATACAAATTGCACTCTAATTTATTCCTCCAATTTTGTATCCATGATTGATTGATTCCATCAACCTTATATCATATACTCAAAAATTCAATATACTTTATTACAAACATGCCACAATCACCCTTGTTATTGAATAATAACGTGTTAGTTCGATATCGTGTAGCAAAAAACTAAGTTTCCAATTTAAAAAATTATAAATACTTACAATCTCAGCTGTCTCGTCGTCATCGTGTCCCGCACAATTGCTAGTTTGTCATTCACAAGCACACCCGCTCGAGCAACCATCAAGAGAACGATCACAACCACCGACTCCAAGTTAAGCTCAAGCGGCCCTGTGACAGATAGAAATGATAGGAGTCGTACACATATATAGCGGAATCAGCAAAGACGATCTCCACGATAATACAGTGATGATTCACGATCACTGGAATGTATATGCTTACAACCCTTCCATGGTTTTTCCATAACACTCGATCACATCCCTATTACCCACTCGACCATATATTCAGGCAATGTGTACTCATTACCCATAAATTGAAGTAGCCGATACTCAATGGTAACGGTACGTATGAACCCATTGCTCAATTTAAGTTGGCCAGAAATGTCAATTAATTTTGAATATCTTCGAGCTCGATCGTGCAATAAGTCCATAGTCAAGTCAATGTGCTACATCAGGATACGCCAATAAAAAATAGAGGGAGTTATTTCATTTAATAAACAAAAGATTACGTATACATAATAAATAACAATGTGACTATTTCACTTACATCGTCGACGAGCCAAGTTCCTAAAGTGGTGATGTCGTGAAACCATTTCTAAGCGTTCGAGATCGTCCTTCCACCTACCGAGTGGCTAGCTCTAAAAAAAAGAAAAAAATGTTAAAAGGAACATAGATGAATTAGCGAAGCGTACTTCACTGAAATCATAAAATACTTATCCCGACATAATTCTTCTCCACTTCGTCTCAAACGCAATATCTTGACGTAAAATCGATATCTCACCGCTCATCTCTCATCACAACGCCTCTACCTCATCTCGTAGCACTCCCACCTCCCCCCTCATCTTCGTCATAATCCAGTCAGAAAAGGACATACAAATCACCGTGTGCAGAAGATCCACCAAGGAAGTACCTGGATAGAGGAGAAAGAGATCTCATCGGCGGAGGTGATCCCATCGACAACGGAGGTGATCCACTTGGTGGAGATGATCGTCGATCAGTTGGACTGTGCTCCTACACAAATAACATTAAAAAATATTAACTTAGTTAAAATAGACTAACTCATACAAAACGATAATCAATAAATTATATTCAATTCACATACCTGATCTCGGTTCAGAATGGAATTGGACATCTGATCGCGTGGAGTATGCGGAACTACTAATTCACGCACAAAACCTCGACCCTCCTCCTCCGTCGACGATGTCAACTCGATTAGAACCTCAAGCTGACATATTAACATTTCAACTAGTTAATGATCATGTCATGAAATTCTGAAACGACATATAATATGAATCTACAATGTGTAATACTCATCTGAGGGTCGTCGAGTAGGGCTAATGATTGTTTGTCGGACGGACATTCATTTGCTCGGAGGACAGCGTATCTCCCATCGCCTCGCAAATCGAATACTCAAGAGGGGGACCGTCTCATATGCCCAGATCTGCAACACATACACTTATTATATATAAATTTAGTATAAAAATTTTTTAACATTGATTATGTTAAACATTTATCTACACTGCCAAGGGCAATCCATATGTATCGTACTTATGCATGGACCCATTGGGCTTCGTGTGTGATCTGGTGAAGACGTGTACGGTGTCCTCAAAATATCTCCAGCCCTACAGATAGTTGTTGAACACATCGATGTCGTCAACAAATTTCAAATGAAAAATGTCGACGGCAATTTTCTTGTGATAACACCTCATCACGCTCTCAGTGATGTAGACCAGTCCAAGCTTCAATCTATCTAACATCTTGTCATACTCCATGATCGCGCCCATCAACTTGGGTAGAAGCACCGTCTCCTGTCCCTGGAAATACGTCACGTACATCCTATTACTTCTCTCAGTGGCTGCCTTAACACCTGTAATTTTCAGTCCAGTGATTAGGGCAAACTCAAACATGGAGAAACTAACGACCTTGCCTTTGAGGTCAAATTGGAGGGCATCGCCGTCAACTGTCCTAAAAAGTCGACATACTAGTGCATCGATGATTTGTCCAGAGTATTGCACCTCTCGCAACTGGTACATGGGCCACAGGAAGGACTGTCGTAGCATATCTCCATACTGATCGCCAAGCAACTCCAATACAGAAGTATAGCTTTTTCCACCATCCGTCTCAACTCAGCATCTAAATAACACTCAATCCAATAAAAATTCAAATGTTAGACCATTGAACAAAAAAGAATAAAATAACGCATAATCTTATAAAATCAAGCAAATCGAATTGTAATTACCATACGCAAGACATCAAAGCTAATAAAAAAAATAAATGATTTAATAAATTAAAGGAGCAGCACAAAAAAATTAAATACAAATTAAAAAATAATTAATTAAATTACATACAAATTAATGATCAAAAATAAAAAAATTAAAATTAAATT
>CAIGRB010168237.1:39171-50902 GCA_903798255.1 Fraxinus quadrangulata
ATAAGTAATAAAGTAAATGAAATAAAAGTAAAAAGTAAAATAAAAAAGAAACATTAAATAAATAAAATAATATTTAAAAATAAAATAATTAAATAATTGATAAAATGAAAAAATAAAAGGTCGGACTGTTAACAGTCTGAGTCGACTATTAAGACTGTTTAACAGTCGGGGCAGACTATTACGGTCGGAGATAATCATTTTTGGCGACTCCAGCAATAAAAAACCAATTCTCGAATTGTGGTGGTTGGTGTTGGTCGATCAGATTGATTGTGAGAGAATTTTTTCTTTTCTTATTCAGGGTATTTTCGGCCTTTTGACTGTGAGAGAGAACTAGCGTGAGTTTCCTTTTGTTTTGTCTTTTTTTTATTAGGCGGTTCCTCTTCTTATCAACCGGCCCGATTCTAATTTGGACACCGTTCTCCAATTTCTCCCTCACCCTAAAACTCTCCTGTCTTTTTGACGAAATATTTTGAGACAATTTCGATGCCTTTCTAATCAACTCTTGTCATAGTGCCAAAAATTTGCAGAATGGGTTGAAGATTATGAGATTTAGTAATATTGGAATTAAAAACACACCAAAATGAACGTTATAAAAAAGGTGTGACATCTATCATATACTACTTAAACTCCTCATATTATATATGCCCAATGGTCATTATGTTTTTGGGGGTGGTTGATCGTTGTTTACATCCTTATAGCATTATTCCAAGATCCAAAAACATATCCAAATATTGAGATTAACATTTTGATTATTAAGATCAATCAATCACAAGTTTGAGATAAACAACAAATTCTTATAATAAAAAATACACACTTCCTAGATTTCATCTGGAAGATATTTACTCAATAACTTTCAAATGTTGATGAAAATTGAGAGAGGTTGGACCGGAAGCATATGAAGAGTATAAAAATGAGGCGTTCTTGGTGTTGCATAGGAGATGGACAATTCCTAAAGACTGGGAGTAGGAGTGAGTAAAACACGTTCTAGCAGATCTTGGAGATTGCAAAAATTAGACAGCGAGTCTAGTGAATTTTCTAAGTTAGATCATACTGTAAATTCTTATTGCCTATAGTGAAAATTACTAGCTTGGTCCCGGAGTTTTTACCTTGTTAAGGGTTTTGTCCGTCATCAAATCTTGTGTTATTTAATGCTTTATTAATTATTGCGACAATTTAACATGATAATTTGACTTCATTAACTAAATATCTAGAACAATTAAAAAGTGGCTTGTTACTTTTAATTGATAAATTTAATTCTGCATTATTCACCTATTAGGTAATTTTAGGATTGAACTAGTAACTTTCACCGCACATAAAATCTCTATGGTATTTTTGAATTCTTAGAGAACACCGAAGAAGACCAAAGAGATTGAGAGTGAATTTAAGATAAATCAAGAAAAAACAACACATGAATTTCTGTAATAAAAAAATTATAAAAAAATTAAATGATTAAATAATTGATAAAATGAAAAATAAAAGGTCAGACTGTTTAACAGTCGGGGTGGGCCGACTATTACGGTCGGAGATCATCATTTCTGACGATCTCCAGCAATAAAAACCAATTCCCGGATTGTGGTGGTTGGTGTTGGTCGATCGGATTGACTGCGAGAGAATTTTTTCTTTCCTCATTGAGGGTATTTTTGGCATTTTGACTGTGAGAGAGAACTAGCATGAGATTCCTTTTCTTTTATCTTTTTTTTATTAAGTAGTTAAAGGTCATTTTGGAAAGATGGTCGGGTCAACCGGTCATCTTCCACTATTTCCTCTTCTTATCAACCAACCCGATTCTAATTTGGACACTGTTCTCCAATTTCTCCCTCACCCTAAAACTCTCGTGTCTTCTTGACGAAATATTTTGAGCCAATTTCGATGCCTTTCTAATCAACTCTTGTCATAGTGCCAAAAATTTCCAAAATGGGTTGAAGATGATGAGATTTTGTAATATTAGAATGAAAAATACACCACAATATTTTTATTTTTTATTTTAGCTTTCATTGGATTAGGAGTATAATTGTAAATTTATTTTGGTATATTTATTAAAAGTATATTTTATTTGTGGTGTAGTAATTAAATTTTGTATTGGTAATATAATTACTCCCTGATTTATTGTAATTGTAAGCTTAAAAACATGTATGTCCGTACTTTTCCCTAATTTATCTAGAATTACAATGAAAGTATTGATAAAGAAATGCCAATCAAGAAACCATGTACAATAAATACATGATACGTGTGCACATAATGTGCTGTTTGTATATAAGAGAATAATTTTGAATAAAAGAAAAAGTTCCTTTTCCGCTTATGGAATATTTCCATATCCAAATTATATCTCATTGCTCATATATCAAGGTGCAATTATATGATTTTATTATAGCGATCACACATGTTAGGTTTTAGTTATATTGGCAATTCTTTAGACAAAAAAACTATTATAAAAGAATATGATTGTTGTAAAAGTTAATGAGTCTTTTAAAGGGTTGTATAGTTGAATTAGGAGTCTTTGGGTTCAAGTATGAAACGAGGAGAAAGAGTCATCGTATTTACGCTAGTCTGTCGCATAACTGATGCTCAAATGTCCAAAGCAGAATCATTGTTGCCCGGCTATAGCTCGAGTGACGCACATCTCGCTCCCTTATCGCTCGAGGGACAGTGTTTTTCGAGAAAACCTTAGTTTGCGTTTTTCAAAAGTTTTATCTATTGATGAGTGTTAATCACCCATTAAACTAATACCTTTAAAACATAGTTTTCGATTTATTCTTGAGCACGTATGAGCGTTTCGATGTGTGTGTTCATGTTGTTTTGTAGTTAAGATATATCGGAGAAAATGGCATATTATGGAGTTTGGAATGGAGCCACATTTGATAATAAAAGTGAGCTTGAAGAGGAGGTGAAAAGAAGAAGAAAAATGAAGTGGAGAAGAGGAGAGGAGAAAATGGAGGCCAAACACAGAAAGTAATAGGGCCGCAGCACCCAGACCAGGGCAGAAAGCAGAAGAACGATGTCAGCAGCATATTTGATGCGGCACTGAAGTGCCGGTTCTGGGCGTCCGACGTCGCTTCCCTGGTAAAAAGAAAACGTGGTTTTCTTTATTTTTTTGGGCTCGATCCAACTTCAATCCGTCTTGATATCCTAAGAGACTATAAATACATCATTGAAGACCAAAAAGAAAGGGGGAGAAAACGGCTTAGGAGGCAAGAAAAAGGAGCAATCATTAAGAGCAAAAACGACAACGAATTGGAGAAGAATTCAAGCGGCAAAATAGTTTTTCTTATTCTTTTCTTTTCCATGTTCTTTATTTTAAAATTTAATATATCGTTTCTAGTGGTCATGAACTAATTTTAATATCTAAGATTTGATGTAACTAAACTTGAGACATGTTTGAATTTTAATATAGTTAATTCATTTGATTTTTTCATTAATTTATTTATGTTAATTCTTGCGCAATGCTTTCAATTACTTGATCAATAATTGAATGATTTGATGCTTTAAATTTCAATACTCAAAAGAGGGAAATTTAAGCCTGATCTAAGAATAACATAAAGTAGGAAATTATAGGTTTCGAGATAAAGTATAATTTCTTTGGGCTTATCTCATTAAAGAATTCTGAATATATAATTTCTCTAGCGTTAATTCGAAATAAAGATATTGAAATTAAACTATAGAAATATGCTCTATTTAACACTTGAGAGAGGGAATAGAATTTAACCTAAGATTCTTGCCTATAAATTCAAGAAAAATCGATAGAAGTAACTATAGAAGTTAAAAAAATATTATTGATAGTGAGGTGAAATCAATGGCTTTCTCACATTGATAATTCTCTTATAATTTGTTTTCTTTTATTTGAATTGGTACACATTCATATTATTTTAAGATAAAAACATTGACTTGAGATTTGATTTTTCTAAATAAAGTAAAAGTTAAAATAATTATAATTCTTAGTAGGAATTAAATTACAATCTCTGTGGGTTCGACACTTTTACTCCAATATTATATTACAGAACTTGATATCGTACACTTGCGATATAATTCACGTTATAAAAAAGGTGTGACATCTATCCTATACTACTTAAACTCCTCATATTATATATGTCCAATGGTCATTACATTTTTGGGGGTGGTTGATTGTTGTTTACATCCTTATAGCACTATTCCAAGATCCAAAAACATATCTAAATATTGAGATTAACATTTTGATTTTAAGGATCAATCAATCACAAGTTTGAGATAAACAACAAATTCTTATAATAAAAAATACACACTTCCTAGATATCATCTGAAAGATATTTACTCAATAACTTTCAGATGTTGCTGAAAATTGAGAGAGATTGGATCTGAAACATAGGAAGAGTACAAAAATGAGGTGTTCTTGGTGTTTCATAGGAGATGGACAATTCCTAAAGATTGGGATCAGGAGTGAGTAAAACACATTCTAGCGGGTCTTGGAGATTGCAGAAATTAGATCAGCGAGTTTAGTGGATTTTCTAGGTTGGATCATACTGTAAGTTCTTATTGCCTATAGTAAGAATTACTAGATTGGTCTTGAAGTTTTTATCCAATTAAGGGTTTTATCCGTCATCAAATCTTGTGTTATTTAATACTTTATTAATTATTGCGGCAATTTAACATATAATTTGACTTGATTGACTAAATATTTAAAACAATTAAAAAGTGACTTGTTGCTTTTAATTAATAAATTTAATTCTGCATTATTCACCTATTAGGTAATTTTAAGATTGAACTAGTAACTTTCACCACACAAAATCTCTATGGTATTTTTGAATTCTTAGAGAACACCGAAGAAGACCAAAGAGATTGAGAGTGAATTTATGATATATCAAGTAAAAACAACACATGAATTTCTGTAAAGCACACTACAAGACTAAACTCTTAAAACACCCACGAGTTTAAATTTCAACAAAATTATTGAGTTCTTAATGGTACACAAACTAATTATATCCTATACATGACATGTTTTTCATAACAAGACATTAATTTTTGTGTTGTTCAATTCTTGATCCCCTACAATTGGTATCATAGCCTAGGTTTAGATATTATTTTGTGAATTAGCAATTAGATAAAAGAAAAGGGAAACCATATACATACCAAAAAAAAATACAATTAAATAATCAACTCAAAGAGATGCAACACAAATTTGCTGTGATTTATGATCTACAGAAATTGCTGAATCTACACTTTATCTATCACACAGAATAATAAATTTCTGCATTGTAAGTACTCTTTACTGTTGTTAAATACTAAACCTACAAGTACAATTTCATCACAGCATATGCAGTACGCTGGAGGATAATCTCATGAATTACGAACAGCATCCAGAGTGCAGCACTAGATTATTCCGAGTAGTCGGCCACTATCCAGATTCCGTATAAATTAGTCGTTTAAGCTTCCTTTTCTATTTGCTTCCCTTAAACGCTGAAAGAGAAAAGAATGACCTAGTTGCTGAAAGACAATATTAAAATTTAAATAAAATTAGAATGTTGCATCACTATAACATGAATGTAACGAAATTAAACAATAAAACGCAAGTAAACCTTTTGTTGTCGTCACAGATGCTGAGACGTGACCTTCCTGCAACTGTTGAGACAAGCTTGGAGCACTGTATTTGCTTTTATTTGATTGAACTGGGATAGAAAAGGAAAAAAAAAAATCAACACTATCAACATTTGGATGCATACTAGGCAAATGAGTGAAATGAGACGGTGGTAATCACTAGAGAAGTTCGAAGTGGTTTTAATAGTAAGTGGTTCATTTTCCCATCTCTCCTGAAATCTATTTGTCAAAAGATAAATATAAAATGGTAAATGTCGACTTTCTAACAACTCAAGCTTTTTATGAAGTTATTCAACATAATATCGAAGCACACAATTAGGAAACTTGTATGTGTTAAGCCTTTGATGAAAATATGAATTTGGCCCACATGTTGAGTGGTGAAGATAAAAATAAATAAATAAATTCATCCCTTCCACACAAAACTCGAGCTTTTCTTCGAGGAGGTTTCAAAAAAATTAGTTATTTTCTTCTACTTTTTCTTTTTACGGTTTTGCTATGGGTACATAGGGGGTGCCAAGCGGCTTTGGCAATTATGTCACCCTTATGGCACCCCTATGTACCTCTATCATTTTTCTTCTTTTTAAGTTTGCTTGCGTCAATGGGGGGAATTGAGGATTTGTACTTTGAAATGAATCTATCAATTCCTAACAGAAAAAAATAAAGAAAACTAACCAAGATTTACATAATCCGCGGAAGGTTTCTCATGGGTTTCGTAAGAAGCCTTTTGACGGCCATTGTTCTTTGAATGAAGGGTTGCCTTCTTTAGGAGATTTTCTGCGCTTCTCTTGCTGGTAAATTTGGAATCCTCAGACTCATCCTCTCCTTCAGAAAAGACAGATGGACTAGACCAATCAGTTGAATTTGCATCAGTCTTACTCTTTCGAGCAAACTTTAACAGCCTCTTCAATCCTTTGGGTGCATCTTTATGGTAGACCATTGCTGGAGGGTTTTCGGCATTCCCCCAGTCAGAGATATCAGGTTCACTGCTCTCCTCAAGCAGCATTTGCGACAGAGAATGACGAACACGTGGACTTGATGCTCTAATTGGTGCTATATAGACCGGGGATTCAATTTGGCAAATACTGTCACCAGAGGTGATGGGCTGATCATCAAGCTCTTCCATTTTCACCCAAGCTGTAGGGGATATCATTGATTCTTCTTCAACCTCAGATTTTATTTCAGGCTCCGCCATCTTGGCAAAGCTATTATTATAACTAGCAGGTGTAACATCAGTGCAGCTCTCTGTGTCTTCACACTTACGTGGGCTCTTAGCCAGGGTTTCAGATTCCATAGCTGCAAGAACTTTCAATTGTTCACTTTCCACCTCTTGCTGCTGAACGACTGCATCAGAAGAATTAGAAACCATTTCCTTTTCCCCAGCTGCAACTAGATCTGCAGAGTTCCTCGATGGTTCCTTCAACTGATTGGATGTTTTTATCTTCCCAGCTGGATTAGCACTGGATATAGTTCCAGAGCCTTTGCGGAGAAAAGGCTTTGATTCCAGTGGAACCACACTGCTCTTCTTGGTAACCTTGCTATACGAGCTAGGTTTTGCAGAGGAAATAGGATCTTCAGCAGCAGACTGAACTTTGCTTTTTGGTGTTCTGCTTGTTTTTGTCAGTGCCTGCTGCTTCTTGTCAGGCATGCTTCTACCGCTCTTCTTAGTGTCGTTCTGATTAGGTTTTACAGGCTTAGATTTGGGCTGTGATGTTTCCAATTTAGAAGTAGATCGCGAAACAGGTGACGCTGGTTGTGATCTTCTACGCATTGGTGTAGTGCCAGTCAAAGTTGTTCCTGGAGGGATTTTAGCAGGGGATATCCCAGGAGCTCTTGGCGATGGTGCTGTTGGCCATGACTTACGAGTGGCAGGCAAAGAAGATGATTTTGAGACAACTTTCTTCACGACACCAGAGTTTGTGCTTTCTGACTTAGGATTTGCAGATTTAGATAGATTCTTTTGTGATTTTTGGACTTTCTTGACATTATTGCTTTTACTAGCCTGGCTTACAATTGGAGAGGCCATTTCAGCCTTTCTTGAATCAAGAATATGTTGCTTTGCACCAAACTGTTTTTCTTTCTCAACTCGCTTTCTAGTAGTTTCTCCTCCAAGTTTTTCTTCCCTTTTCTCCTTGTAATGATTGTACTCGCCACCTTTCTGCTCATTGGGCAACTTTTCAGATTTGCTTTCGTCAGGTACCACATTCTGATATTTTACAGGCTTAGTTTCCATCATCTTCATCAGCAACTGATTCAGTTCTGCTTCCTTTTGACGACTCCATTCAGCTGAAGCAGATAATTTTTCACTAACCTCTGTCAATTGTGCTGAAAGAGACTCTTCTTGCACACCAGATGCACTGCGTGCTCCTTTTTCAGGTGAATTCATTGTGAAATCTTCTCCACAATGCTCAACAGGCTTGGGCTTGGTTTCTGGTGAACTATGACTGATTTCCCTATTTTCCAAATTATTGGGAATACTGGGAGATGCATCTTCAGAATCCATATCTGGGGAACACTGAGAATTTTCACCCACTGCACTACTCCATCTTCTCAGTACAGATTTATTTGCACCAACAGAAGCACTTAACAAAGCCCTCGCCTTCTGAATATCCGTTGTTTGATCTTTCTGTTTGCTTTCAAAAAGACTTATTGCATCTTGCACGCTCATTCTCCGTACATTATTCTCAGATTTTTTAGGAGCTTCCTCATTTCCTTCTTCATCACTATTATCTGCATCTGGATCATTAGGCAAAACTGACCTCTCTCTAGCTGGAAAATAATTCAGAGACTTAATAGTTAATGCAGTAGACCTCCGGGATCCAGATCGTCCGATTTGTACCCTTCGCATTGGAGATGCTGACCTCCTAGGCGAAGCAGATCTTATAAGAGTCCGACTTCTTTCCACAGATGGTTGGTCTTCCTCACTAGAGAAAGAAGAATCCTCACTTTCTGATGAACTTTGCCTCTCAAGCTGTGCAACTTTTGCAGGAGAAACACCATACTTCACTGGTGTATCTGAGTATGATGATTTGATATGATTTTTCACTTCTTTTCCACTAACTTCATCAATCTCTGTATTCTGTTTATCAGCAGAAGTATCAACAGCCTGATTTCCTTCTCTCAATTCAACATACTTGCGCAATGAATCCCTGGAACAAATATACAAACTTTATTACTGTTACTCATAGAAACTCAGTATAAACTGTGCCTCTTATTAAAGTGGAAGAAAACAATGCTTTACGCATGACAATGAATCGATGCACCCTAAGCTATAGCCAGAGGTACCTCAAGTCTAATGATCCAAAATGATGAGAGAACTTCTCTATATCAGAGATCTCCTCAACCGAATATCTAAAACCAGCAGCTTGGTCGAAAGCAGCAACCAATTCTCCTCTCAATGCAGCTATCCTCAATTCCATTGCTCGCAGCAATTCATCCCTGCCAGCATTTAATGGTTCATATTATGCAGATGCTACCATAGTAAAATTTTACCAACTGATAAGTTTGTTTTTCCTAATCAAGTTGATACTGATGAGTCCGCAGACATACTTGGAAGCATCTGACGACTCAGCATTTCCTTCAGTCTGTTGAAACACCTTTCACAAAATAAGCAGTAAAAATACCAGTCATTTTGAATATCAGTTCACAAAAATAAAAAACAAGAAATGAATAAAAATTACCTTTGGAGTCGATGCAGTGCCATTAGAGTAGCTGGTGTCTGTCAATAAAAAATATTAATCAGTATCAGCTGCACAATTATGTGAACTACACATATACCTTATCTTTACATTGCATAGTGATAAGTTTTTCTCTCTCTTGGTTGATAAGATCATATGAGTTGTTGTGACAGATGTGTAAGGCTCAAAACTCGACAGAATTCACATTATTAAAATCGAAAAAAAAATATTAATCGGGGCAAGCTATTGTCTAAAAAGCTTTCACATGGAAGCTCTAGAAAAATAACAATGACTATAATACAACGCCAAGCTTATACGAAAATAGCATTCGACTACAGTAACCTGATTCACCATTTTTGTCCTGGTCTTGAGTACCCTGAGAAAGGAATAAATTTAATATTACTTTCAGAGGTTAATTCAACAAGGAGAACAAACAGAAAATTAGTATTAACAGACGTTACCTTTGCATATAAAGAAAGCTGAAATCTATGAACTTCTTCCAGCTGAGAAATTTCGTTCTTCACGGTATTGGTGATATTAAGTATCTTTGATAAACCAATGATATGCAGAAATCTGAGTTAATAAAAAAAAAAAGAAATTGCAGTTATGGGAAACAAAAACATATCTTGATCAAATTTAAGAAGGTAAATTCGTAAAACAAGATATGCTTTTTGAACCTTATCAACGTTGATTTTGTAAACCATTTGGTGTCAGAAAAATTTTCAGGCGGTTGGAGTTTGAAATTGGCATTGGATCCTTTTGATTGCAAATTTTTCACTTCAGCTGAATGCTGTAACAGATGCTCTAGAAGTCCAGATGTCACTTTTTCTATCTTGTTGTCATAGCATACACATGACTCATACCTGTATAAGGAAAAAAGTAAACAAATGAGACAGGCAAAGTTATTTTATGGTGGGCTATGCATTCTTGAAAACAGTATTTGAAGTATAAATGTATAACCTATTCTGGCTAGGAAAGATCTGGAACTCAATGTAGTCAAGCGGCACATTGATATCTATTACTCCGTCCATTTTTACCAGTTTATTCAGAATTGTGATAACCTGGTCAAAGAAAAAGAATAAATATTCCATTAGCCTTGATATCATTTTTATTTGAATTTACAATTCATTAGACACCAAAAAAAATGTTAACTTGCATGAAGACCAGATTTTACTAAGCCGTTGGCTTTCAAATTACTTTCATAACATTCAAGCAGGCCTGCTACACATATCAGTAACAAAATTCTAATACTTGTGTAAAAATATATTTATGGAATATACATAAATACGAGGTAATGTATTTCACTTCTTTGAGAAACAAAATTTAATTCAAATTGACATTAAACATCAATTTCAAATAACCAAAAAAACCACACCAAAAATATAAACATTCTCATTACCTAAACTGGGCAGAAATTCATTTCCTCACATTCAAAAATCAAATCGAACAATCTAGATTTTTATTCGAAACTGAAACTGAATCAACATATACTAATAAACACAAAACCAACCTTCGAAGATCAGATCTAGCTTCAAAACCAAAAACATAATACTACACTAAAAATCCAAAGCCACCGACAGAACAGAAAAACAGTTATGCAAGCATCCAAAGTCAATACTGAAAGTCAAATCACAGCATTCAAAAAATGTTGCTACAAATTAACAGAAGCATAATGAGAAAATGGAAATCGAGAGGGAAAATACTTACCAGAACTGAAGCGGAAGCAGCCTCTAGAGAGAGAGAAATTGAGGAGAGAAGATTGAGCCATAATATTTAATGGGGAAAGTGAGATCTCAAAAAGAGCTGATTCTCATTGTAATAAAAAAAAGCAAAAAAAAAGCATAAATTCTTACCAGAATAACTTTTCAAATCTTGTTCAAATGATAATTTTACATAGAATTTATGGAGGTTGAGAGAGTGGAGTGTGAAGAGAGGCCTTTTGCTATTAATTTAGAGAGAGAAAATGCTGTGTGGAAGATAAAGGAGCAAAGCAGGCAGAGAGAGAAAGTAATGGCTTTTGTTTTTCATTTTTTTTTTTTCTTTTTCTTTTTTTTGATTAAAGACATACGAATAAGAGACAGAAGGCGATATATGTGATAGATTTTAATGTGACGCGTCTGATGTCACGTTTTATGTCATTATCCTGATTTTTCTTTTTCCTTTTCCTTTTGTATTTTCCAGATTTTTATTATATTTCATGTGTTTTTAATCTTGTAAATTTGTAATTTTATTTCAAAGGATTGAGTTAAATATTTCAATGGTCACTAAATTTTGCACTATGTCACGACTTACTAATTGAACTTTCAAAACCGCCTGAACGGCCACTGAACTTTACTCCATCATTGTCCACTACTCACAGGTTGAATATCGTTTGAATTGATGCTGACATGGAAGACGGAATTATGAAATATCCAATTAACTCCTTCCAAATAGTTAGACCTCTATCTATTCAACACCATGTCATCGCCATGTCAGAAAACTTCCCTCTCCCC
>CAIGRB010168246.1:0-33430 GCA_903798255.1 Fraxinus quadrangulata
TCCAAAATTTTCGGGTATTTTATAAATGGAATTGTCGGGTCTAATTATAATTATTGAATCAGTCGGATTCGATTCTATTCGATTTCATACCATAATTAAATTTTTTATCTTTTACAGCAACACTACATAAATACAACTAATAACATATTCATTCGTAACATTTACAAATTAACGTAGCCCAATTTAAAAATATATAAATAACAAGTTGTCCAATAAGATTAATTGGAATGGAAAGAGGAAGGATAAGGCCCAAATGTTGGACTAACAAAAAATTAATTTTTCTGGACTTGGTTGGACTTGGTTTGTTTAATTCATTTGCTAATTTGTTTAGAAAAAATTAAAATAATTTAATTAATTCAATATAAAAAATGTTAAAAATTATTTAGATTCGGTTCTTATTCGATTCTTCGGTTCTTGGTCCAGAATCGAGAATCGACACAAACTCATCGGTTCTCGATTCAGATACCCGTTTGGGTATTTAACTTATGAAGAACCGCTTGATTCGATTCGATTCGATTTGGTTCGGGTTCAGTCCGATTCGGTTCGGGAGTTTTGTCCAGCCCTATTTATATGCTCCATTAGTTATTCCTCAATCATCATCTTTATTGCAAACGTAGTGTTGCCTGTTTAAATTTTTCACTTCTTCAAAGCAGCGGCTTTTCTGGCAGTGTAACGTCGATGTCGTCAATTACATCCCATAAATCTTGCCCTTGGACATGTTGTGTATTTTTTATTATTAAACATTTTCACTTCGTGAATCATTTGTAGGTCACCCATCGTGACTTTATTAATCTACTCGTTATCAAGCAAGATTAACGAAAGCTTCACAAATTCACTCTGTGTACGAACTCCAAAAGCTCAAAAATCTGTTCCCGATCCCCTTGATCTGATACAAAATTATTGAGTTATACACAAAAATATTATTTTATTCATTAAACAACACTAGTACATTATTGTATGACAGAAACACGCCAAAAAAAAATATCACTTATTATTTATTTAGCACTCAAAATACTCTACTAATTTGAGGCAGCACAATTTCTCTCACAATTCACCACCCACTGCTCCAATCTCTCTCACACTCTTCTCTTTCTCTATTTCCCTTATCCTAAACTTTCTCTTTCTCTGCACTCTTTCTCTCTTCCTCACTTTCTCTCATCTATGTATACAATACATAAAACCAGTATTTATAGATAGAAAAGTTGGTGACTTCTTCTTAATCACATTTACATATGGCGGTGCAAAAATAATATAGCAAGCATTCTATTTTTTTCTACTATGTCGATGGATGAAGCAATTGTTATGTATGGACGATTCTAGCTTCTTCTAGATTTACTGCACTTCACAATTTATTTTCTCCATGGCTATGGACAGCCATACCAGAAAATTCTAGAGATTTCCTTCTTGAGGTTATTAGATATGCCAGCACATCAGCTGAAAATAGGTGCCAACATCAGCTGAAAATAGGCGCCAACATCAGTTAGAAATTAGCTGCCAATTAGTTGGCAATTAGGCGCCAAAATCAGTTGAATATTTTTCTATTCTTCTATTTAAACTTCATCATGTAATTGATTAATTTTTGATTCGAGATTGAATAAAAACTTCATCTCCTTTTCTGCAATATGGTATCAGAGCAACTGATTGATGAATTATGTTGATCTCGTTTGATCAATCCTCCCAGAAATTGGTAATGGAGAATGAGGCGCCAAGTGAATCTCTTTCATCAGCAAGTAACCCAGCAGCTGATGGTGCATCTAATCCATTTTCTTACATCACTCAGATAATCCAGGTTTGATTCTGGTTTCGCAGTCCTTAACCGGGGACAATTATGCTTCCTGGAGTAGATCTATGTTAATTGCATTGTCTGTGAAGAACAAATTGGGGTTTATTGATGGAACAATACCTCGACCTGAAGGTGATCAAGTTAATTCATGGATCCGTAACAATAACATTGTTACCTCATGGATCCTTAACTCTGTATCTAAAGAAATATCTGCCAGTGTGTTGTACTCAGAATCAGCATATGAGATATGGACTGATCTGAAAGAAAGATATCAGCAAAGGAATGCCCCACGAATATTTCAGCTGAGAAGAGAATTGATGAACCTCACGCAAGGGGACTCTTCTGTCAGTACTTATTTCACCAAATTAAAAACAATTTGGGAAGAACTCAGTAATTACAAACCTGTTTGTTCCTGCAGCAAATGCGTTTGTGGAGGAAATAAGAAGTTAATTGATCATCATCAAATGGAGTACGTGATGTCCTTTTTAATGGGACTGCATGAGTCATTTGGCCAAACCAGGGGACAAATTTTGTTGATGGATCCCATTCCTTCTATCAACAAAGTGTTTGCATTGGTGGCTCAGGAAGAAAATCAAAGGAAAATAAATCTGGCAACTGAGGCATCAGCAGGTTCAATGGCTTTTTATGCTCAGAATAACTCAAATAGAGTAAATCAAGGAGATACTAGAAGAGCTGTAGGAGGACAGCAACACTATAATAAATTCCAAAGGAAAGAGAAACCTATATGTACTTCAAACAATCAGGCCATGGCTAATCAGATTTCTGAAATTGTTGATCAGAAACAGAACAATGATGTAAGTGTTGGTAATTTCATGCAGACACTTAATCCTAATCAGTATCAACACCTGATGAGTATGCTAAATACTCATCTCAAGACTGCAAAATTGGATTCAGAAATGGGTGCAAGTTCAGGTAAGGGATCAGGTACCTGCTTCACCATATCTATTAATCCAGCATTTAATTCATCTAAGCATTGGGTGATAGATTCAGGGGCCACAAGTCATATATGTTCTGATCATTCAGCTTTTTATACAATGAGGCCAATTAAAAATGTATATGTCACATTGCCAAACCATGTGCAAATTCCTGTCAGATCAATTGGAATTGTGAAAATCACATCTGAATTGGTGCTTGATGATGTCTTGTATGTTCCTCAGTTCAAATTCAATCTGTTATCAGTGAGTGCCCTCACAAGGAATACTTCATTATGTGTCAAGTTTCTCATTAATTCTTGCATGATTCAGGACTTGATCACATCGAGGATGATTGGCAAGGGTAAGAGACAAGCAGATCTCTATATCATTGACTCCAGTTCATCAGTTCATAATGGTGTTTGTTCATCAGTTCATAGTGATATTTGTCAACCTTCTTATTCAGTATCAAATAATGTAACTAGTCAGCTATGGCATGACAGACTTGGGCATTTGTCATATCCAAAATTAGATTTGTTGAAAGGTTTGTTGCATATTGATTGTAAAGATCATAAACAGAATTTTCAAGCTCCTTGTTCTGTCTGCCCTTTGGCAAAACAAAGGAGGCTTTCATTTGTATCAAACAATCATCTATCGAATAATCCTTTTGATCGGTGCACTGTGATGTCTGGGGACCATATCATGTTCCCACTTATGCTGGACACAAGTTTTTCCTCACTTTAGTGGATGATTGTACCAGGTTTACATGGATTTATCTGATGAAACAAAAATCTGATGTAAGGTTTATTATACCTAAGTTCTTGGCCCTTATTGAGAATCAGTTCCACAAAGTTATTAAGGCTTTTAGATCTGACAATGCTCCAGAACTGAAATTTACAGAATTGTTTGAAACCAAGGGCATAATTCATCAATTCTCATGTGTTGAACAACCTGAGCAGAATTCAGTGGTTGAAAGGAAGCACCAACATCTACTGAATGTGGCACGTGCTTTATATTTTCAGTCAAGAGTACCTATTCAGTTCTGGGGTGACTGTGTTCTCACTGCCACATTTCTAATAAATAGAACCCCTTCTCCAGTTCTTAAAAATATGACCCAATTTTCCCTGTTATATGGTGACATTTTTTACTACAATTCTCTTAGAGTGTTTGGGAGCCTTTGTTTTGCTTCAACTCTTCTCTCCCATAGAAACAAATTTTCTCCTAGAGCTAAGGCTTGTGTATTCCTTGGTTACCCCCCAGGTATCAAAAAATATAAACTCTATGACATCTCCTCAAAGTCTTTCCTCATCTCCAGGGATGTGGTTTTTCATGAAAAACACTTTCCTTTTCAATCTATAACTTCAATTTCAGAGATGACAAATCCTTTCCATGACATTGTGTTACCAAATATCACGTCTGACCAATTTCATCATCCTCCCAGTTCACATTTATTCACCTCCACCAGCAATGAAACTTCCAATACTCACAATGAGACATCACTTATTGAACCATCTTCAAATCAGCATTCTTCTGATTATAGTCCAAGTCTTCAAAGTCTTGATCACAATTCACAATCTCATCCTATAACCAGGCGATCAGCTAGGATAAGTAAGCCTCCCTCCTATCTTCAGGAATTTCATTGCAATCTCCTAGCTAACCATCTACCCAGTGCCAAAAATTCCAATTATCCCTTAACTAAATATCTTTCATATGACTCGTTTTCTCACTCACATAAAACCTTTCTTCTCAATGTCTCTTCAAATATAGAACCACAGTTTTACCACCAGGCTGTTGCTTTTGATCACTGGAGAAAAGCAATGACAGATGAATTATTAGCCATGGAATCAAATAATACATGGACAGTGACTAATTTGCCTGCAGGGAAACACTCAATTGGTTGTCGCTGGATTTACAAAATTAAATATGGAACTGATGGAAATGTGGACAGGTATAAGGCACGCCTAGTGGCTAAGGGGTATACTCAACAAGAAGGGCTAGATTTTCTTGACACGTTCTCTCCAGTTGCCAAGTTGGTAACTGTCAAAACACTACTTGCTATTGCAGCCAGCAATAAGTGGTCCGTTGTTCAATTAGACGTGAATAATGCATTTCTAAATGGGGATCTTTTTGAGGAAATTTACATGGATTTGCCCCTGGGTTTTTCAAATATACCTGCTAATGTAATTGGAGGAAGTAAGCCAGTATGCAGACTTCACAAGTCGATTTATGGACTTCGACAAGCGTCTAGACAGTGGTTCTCTAAGTTTTCTCATACTCTCATTGCTTATGGTTTTCATCAATCCAAAGCAGATTACTCTTTATTTACAAAGGGATCAGGATCTTCGCTTGTTGTCTTACTAGTTTACGTCGATGACATTATTATTACAGGATCTGATCAAAATGCCATTAACTCATTAAAGACATTCTTACATAGCCAGTTTAAGCTTAAAGATTTGGGGAGATTGAAGTACTTCCTTGGTCTTGAAATATCAAGATCATCCAAAGGCATTTGTTTATCACAGAGAAATTACACATTACAGTTGCTGGAAGACACTGGTTTCCTGGCCTGCAAGCCAGCTAAATTACCTATGGATCCAAAAACTCAATTAAATTCTGAAGATGGGGATTTATTATCTGATGGTGATGCATCTTCTTATCGAAGACTGGTTGGTCGTTTGCTGTATCTAACCATTTCTCGTCCAGATGTTACCTTTGCTGTTCATAAGCTTAGCCAGTTTGTATCTAAGCCTAGACAGACGCACCTTGATGCAGCACATCAGCTTCTCCGTTTTCTCAAGTTAGCTCCAGGTCAAGGTTTGTTCTTCTCAGCTACTTCATCTATGCAACTACGTGCATTTGCTGATGCAGACTGGGGCTCTTGCCCTGATTCCAGGAAATCTATCACTGGTCTTTGTGTTTTTCTTGGGGACTCTCTCATTTCATGGAAGGCTAAGAAACAACAAACCGTCTCCAGGTCCTCTGCAGAGGCAGAACATCGTGCTTTAGCAGCAGCTGCTAGTGAATTAACTTGGATTCATCAGTTACTACTTGATTTGCAGGTCATCTCAACTTCCCCTAGTGTGATTTTTTGCGACAATCAAGCTGCCCTCCATATTGCCAACAACCCCATTTTTCATGAACGAACAAAACATATCGAGATTGATTGCCATTTTGTTCGAGATAAGGTCGCTGATGGTTCGATCAAACTGCTGCCTATACGATCTCAACATCAGCTAGCGGACTTATTCACCAAAGCATTGCCGGCTTCATCTTTCTTTCACTTATTATCCAAGATGGCTATCATCAATTTACATGATCCATCTTGAGGGGGGCGTATTAGATATGCCAGCACATCAGCTGAAAATAGGCGCCAACATCAGCTGAAAATAGGTGCCAACATCAGTTAGAAATTAGCTGTCAATTAGTTGGCAATTAGGCGCCAAAATCAGTTGAATATTTTTCTATTCTTCTATTTAAACTTCATCATGTAATTGATTAATTTTTGATTCGAGATTGAATAAAAACTTCATCTCCTTTTCTTCAATAGAGGTGGTGCTATATGTTCATATATGTTTTGCTTGTGGTGCCGTCGGAACTTATATTTTCTAGTAATGCTATTTAATATGTTGAAACACCATTCTAGTTGACTTAAATGGCATTACAAGATAAGTCAAATTAAATGTGTTCTACGTTCTTTTATTTTTAACACATATTTGCTGTAGTTTATAAAGTCGATAAAAATCTAAATCAAATTTAACAATTAATTTTAACACATATTTAATAGGACTTATATTATCAATTTTTCAATCATATATTTCATAAAAAAAAATTATTTAACACCAAACAAGGGCTAAATTAACGTTTAGTACACTTCGATCTTACCCTACTCATATTATAGTACCAAATGGTAGAAAATATTATTTTATATTTTCAGATTCGCAATTTTTTTTCAAAACAAAAGTCTAGTATATCAGAATAAAGAGTAAAAAATCTTAATTAATTCCATAACCTGATTTATCATACAAAAGTTGTTAGTCCATCTTTGATTGGTGAGTGGTGCCTTTTTTTACATTGCAAGTGTACAATATCGTAACAAGTAATATAGTGGATCTTTGAGTTCGGATTATCGTTTCCACGAGAACTATACTTTATAACTTATTTAAATATTTCTAACTCCTATTTGATGAAAGTAAAGAAAGAATTATGCGTTGATGTGATTTTTTATTTAAATAGTTGAAATTAATTAAAATGAACACAAAGATTGGTTGGGAATTCAAATAATATATGGACATTAGGGACGAACAATTTCACCTATTGATCACATTTAAGTCTTAATTCAAGATTTAAGAGCCTAATTTAGTGTTCGATCGAATTTTTCTATGGTATTCAATTTACCCATCTCGAGTTCTCATTGAACCTATTTAACTATTTCAATCTCATATCTCTATGCGAATTTATTTTAGTTAAACGAAATATTAGTTCTAAGAATTCATATGATGATCGCAATATTTAGTGTAGGTATCTCTACAAGTTATATTAATATACCGAATTTTACTATATAGTCTAAATCTCAAACCCACTGCTCAATTCGTAACAGATTGACAAAATCTTGAAATTAGTGATAAATTAATTTTATATATTAAACTCGTAGCAAAATATACACATGTACGATAAATTAACATGAATCTTGGATAAAAGACATAAAGGGTTTCAATTAGATTAAATCGTTCGCTTTAATATAAAGTTTAGCTACTTATAATGATGGAAGAAAAAAAAGCAAGAATTTGTTATTAAATACATCACCGCGTCTTGAATAAAAATGTAGAAAAAGTAACCAATCTTGCACCAAAATTTTCTCTCTATAAAAATTGGCTTCTTCCAGGTAAACACAACGCTTCGGGGCTAGTCAGGCACCGACTCGCTGTTTCAAACTATAAGTCTTTTTCAATATTTTTGTCATAACTTTTTCTTCTGATATTCGATTGTGCCGATTCAAAATGCGTTGGAAATATAACTCAAAGGGCTACAAATTTGCTAAAAATAGCTCTTGTTCAATTCGAACTTTTACTGGGCCAAAAATAAGTCTCAATCTCCAACTAAGAATCTAGACATCATTATGCAGTTGAAAATTGATTTGTGAAATTATTTTGGCCATATTTTCACTCCTTTTGACTTTTAATTGTATTCAATTGACCCCTAACATTCTTGAATCTTCATCGTGAGCTCCAAAACAACTTGTGAATATTTGCATTTTAGCCTCCAAATTTTGAATCTTGTCCATTTTCGCCTATTTTTGCTTCTTTCTTTCAATTCTACTTCCATTAATCGAGTTTCACCTAATAACACATTATATAATAAACTAGGCTATAATTCCTTTAAAAAAAATATTGAAATGTCAATATTTTAGAGCCTGAATAAATGTATAAAATACACTTATCAAACACCCCTAAACTTAAATATTTGTTTGTTCTCAAACAAAACAATAACCTAACTTAATAAACACACGAACATGCAAAGGGTTTTGGTTAGATAGCTTGCCATTTTGTCTCATGATTGAAATCATTGTATTAAATGTATAAGCATCTTAAGGTCGCATTACCAAAATCAATTTCTACATTTTCAATGCAAAATTGATGTGTGTAAAGAATTAAGTAAAACGCTATAAATTCATGAATTGTTTCGATTCTCGACCCTCGATGGTCAAATTTTTACTTTCATCACTTGTAAAATTCACACACCCCCAAATTTATTCTTTTTTTACTCTTTTCCATTATGTAATCTAAGGCTGAATCTTTATACCAACTCCTCATCCTCTTTAATTTAGATGGATCTCACTATTTCCAAGTCGATACTTCAACAAATGAGGATTCTCCAAATTTTGATTACTTCAACCTCCAAAACTCAACAAGGTTAATAATCCCTTGTCAAAGATCTAACTTTCTCAAATAAGTGTTTGTGACTTAATCAAGGCATGTAGTAAGTAAATACATAATTTTTGTTTATCTTATGTGCGGACTTCTCTCCATTAAACTTTCTAAATGACACTTGTAGCGAGTTTTAGGCCGATGACTCCAAAGTCAGATGAATATAGGGCACCAGGTTTTTAGATACCCTTACAGGCTTAATCACTCGAGTCATAAATGCTATGAAGAGACTTTTTTTGCCATGATTAGTGCAATGCCCACTCATTCTCAAAAATCGACCAATAACTTAAGATTTTCACCTAATTTTCATCATACTGGCATTAGATAATTCACACAAGAATTAGCACACATGGAATCCCCATTCATATCCATATCTCCCTACAATGATAAAATCACCCACAAACTAATCTAAATTTGATCGAAAGATATGTATTGTAGTAATTTTTGGGTTTAGAATTTAAGTTCTACTATTTCAACATATTTAGCATATGAATCAACTCATTACTTCATAATGCGAAACTTAATTTGAATAATAAAACTAAAAACTAAATACTTTTTTCACCCCCAAACTTAAAATAGTTAGTGTCCTCAAAATCTTAAAGTATAGTATAGCACATATAGGGGGGGGGGAAAGGAAGAATGTACTCCCCAGATTTCCTGACTGATATTTGAGGTGGCTTGTTGGATCAGTTCATTCATTTCTTTTCTAAGCTACCTCTTGCTTGATAGATGTACCCTTGAAAAATGAAAGAAGACAAATATAAGAGTTAAGAGACACTTTAAAAATAATAATGTGATGTATAAGGTAATCAGATATTTTTTATGTCCCTGGAGTTTTGAAAAATGTGACACATATCTTTCCTACTATTTTTTACTCAAATATATTATTTTTCTTTTAATAGGCTTAATATCGATATGATGACCCTCTTATTGAAGAAACATGCCTAAAACTAATGCACATTAATTGACTATATGCAATGCAAATATAAAAAGCATAATAAATAAAATGGTAAGAAATTGGGTTACCTCTCAATAAGCGTTTAATTTAAAGTCTTTAGCTAGACTTTAGTATAAGTGCTTCATGACACTTTGAATATGGCTTTGGAGGTCCTACTTAACATGCTTAATTTGACATTGTTTCATATTTCACACGTCCTCCAAAATTGTACTTTGTCCTTTTGAATACGGTATGACTGCCTAAATTGCCCAATTCGAACTACTTCGATCTTCTCATCGCCTTTAATCACAAAATCAATGAAGTTGGAGTTTGCATACTAATCCTATCTTTTTTGAATGCCACTAATTCATTTGGATCCTTTGTAATTAATTTATTCGTTTCTACATGTTCTTCTTCTTTAGTTGGTTTTCATGGTTGAATAATGAAGAGACCCTCCATTGGCATGGTATTTCGCTCATCAAATATATCATGATCTTCAATCCCTTTATATTTTTGCATGATAATATCTCTAGTAACTTGATCTTTAATCCTTATCAAATTCAATAAGTTGATCGTATCCCCACTTTTTTAGTTCTTGTCTGAAGGGAATTCTCCAAAGAGCATGTCACCTTCATTTAAGTTGGGATCAATTATTGTGAATTATTTATCTCTTGCTTCTTTTTGTTCTCTGTCAATTGAGCAAAGAAAAACAAGTAGATCAATTGAAAAAGAAAAAAAATAAAAAAAAAGCAAGAAATAATTATAGCTATATTTTCACTCATTTTGATTTTTGATTGTATCAAATTGACCCGTAGCATTCTCGAATCTTCATCGTGAGCTCCGACACAACTTTTGAGTATTTTCACTTTAGCCTCCAAACTTTGGATCTTGTCCTTTTTCGTCAATTTTCGCTTCTTTCTTTCAATTTCACTTCTACTCATCGAGTTTCACCTAATAACATGTTATCTAATAAATTAAGCTATAATTTCATTAAAAGAAATTACTAAATGTCAATATTTTAGAGTCCGAATAAGTGTATAAAATACACTTATCAGTGAGTAAATTATAATTTAAATGATAATAACTTGTGAATCATAAATGCATGACTAATAAATGGATAATAGTTGTGGATCTAAATAAATAGATGGATAAAAAGTATTTTTTGACTTGAAGTGATTCTAAAATCAAACACCAACCAAACATGAACTGAATTTTCAAGATTAGCATTCAATAGTAATTCAACAAAATAAATATAGTTTCTATTTTAACTTATCATTTTTGATCTAATGCCCACCGTGGGCATTAGATCAATTATATTTATCTTATATCTTAATTTATTTATTTTTGAAAAATATTTTAAAAACATTCTTTGATTGAATATCATTTTTTTTTACTTAATTCCTGTAATCTTTATAGATTTCCCTTTTCTTAAAAAAAAAAAAATTAAAGACTTGTACATGTTACTTAAACAATAAAATATAACCGATATACTATTAAAATAGAGTTGTGTTTCATTTTGTTAAAAATGAAACTTTTAGTAAAATTCGATAAAGTTAATGAAATATATAGTTGTTGATAATAGTTGCTGATCGCATGAAACATACAATTAAAATTAAGTATTGATTTTGACTTAAATTTTTATTGAAATTTTTTTTTTTTTTTCTAAACCAAATAGAGACTAAATAATTCTTCTTCGAATTTCCATCATTTGGAGTATACATATAGAATTTACTTGTGTTGAATGTTGTGTCTCCTAGTCAACGTGACATCAATAAGAATAAAAATATGCACAATCGATTATTTTGCTTGACCATTATCAATATGACCCAACGTTCAAATAGACTGGGATGTTTGATTCTCATTTTTTTTTCAAAATATATTTTTTCATCTCTTCTTTTCAATCACACATTTTTCATTAAAATAATATTACACGCAAATAAAAAAACTTTTCCTTCTTTTTTAATCACACATTTTTTATCAATTTACTATTTTAAAATACATTCTTAAAAAATAATGGAGCTCGAACACCCCCTAATGTCTAAATCACATTGCTTCATGCATGAATATAATAGTATATACTACAAAACATTGGCAACGGCAATATTTTATTTTTTCCTTAACTATTCATGTTCAGTTTTGTTGTTTAATAATGTTTTTACTTATTAACTTTCTTAAATGGACAAATTAACTAAGGTGTTTGACAATTTCATAAATACCCTCACTCATTTTAAAAATTACGCAACTCATTCCATATTTTGAATAACGCATATCTTCTCTATATTATAAACAAATATAGTAATGCCTAAAATATCTTTATGAACTTTCTTCTTTTTGGTAGTTCATTTAACAATAATATAATACATAAACCACCCTCTTAACAATTCTAACTAAAATATACTAAAATACTCTTATATTTAAGGGTATTATAAATATCACACCCTCCATTTCATAATGATATGCTCGCTTTTATTTTTACACAGATTAAAAAAATTAATAATAATGTTGAAAGTATAAATTTTACTTACAATTTTTTTTTCTAAACACCCCTATATTAAATAATTATTTAAATAGGAGTAGTTCATATTTTTGATATCAAAGCACAAAAAAGGAGGCGTATTAGAAAATTAAGAAATCAATTATACTCTCAACAAGAAAAGTGATATATAATTCGGGACAAATGAATAAAGAAGGCTAAACTATCTTTATGGGACGGAGAGTAATACATCATTGTTAAATGAGCCACAAGATGGAAGAAAGTTCATCAGTATATTTTAGGCATTACCACTATTATTTATCATAAAATGTGAAAGAAAATTGTTAAATAAAGTGTGCATTATTCAGAACGTGAAACAAAGAAAATTTGTGTAATTTATATGAGAAGGTAACTCTTACATGAAGTTTTTATAATTTTCCCTTCACAAATTTTATAACATTTATTAGTATTTATTTGGGAGAGATTTTCTTAGGTAAAATGATTTTTTTAGAGAATATATGTGATTAAAAAGTAGGAAAAAATTATTGAGTTAGTAAAAAATATGTTTTTGGGAGAATATTTGATTGTAGACGATTTTAGAGAAAAATTGATTTTTGAAAAAACTAGTCCAGTATCGGGACTAATGAAATTCTTATTTTTTCACCTTGCTTAATTGTTAGTTTGATGCCCTTCGAGTAGCATTTTGTAAAGCGACATTATGAATCAATATTCAGTTATTCGCATTTTATAATTTGAAACAATTATCCAAGATTCCATGATCATATAGGATGTCACAAATTGTATACTTGAAGGTTTTAGCATAGTGACACAATTTGTGACGTGATCAAAATATATCATTCACAATCGATATATGAAGTTAGATGTTCTATGTTGATAATATTACATTGTTCTTATTGAGATTTGTCTAGATTTGAAAATAAGAATAATAATATGTTTTGATGCACATTGAACGAGACCGCGTAGATGACTTATTTATGACTGCTCAAAATTAGACTCTATCGTTTATCAAACGAGTCACCTAAATTCTGAGCGATTAACATACTTTTGATTACTAGTTCAAGTTCTTTGATGTACCAATAAGTGAAGTTTTAACTAGAAGATTGATCTTAGTGCTTTAGGAATCGAGGTGAAACAGTTAGACATCATATACTTGTAATAATGGAATCCATTAATTATTACGATGAGAGGATTGTTACTCTGAGGCATTTTCTATAGGCATTTGAATTTGAGCTCAGTAGTCCGACGATGAGATTATTGGACTCAATGTTATGATTTGTTCACAACGAATATGCTTTATGAAAATGGGACTTCGAGAGTTGTACATGTTGAATGGACAAAGCAGTCATGTGTCGATTTGAACATATTAATGATCAAATGGAGATTGACTTGTGGAGTGATGATCTGAGGATATTGTTGTCGAATCATAATTTATTTCCATAATTATCCCTCGATTCGAGAGTGCAATTTCGATTTTTTTGGTAGAATAAGTTGGGATTAATAAATGTATCTTAATTGGTCAAGAGTTGATCCAATTAGAATTATATATTGGAGTTTGGGTGTCTTGTGAGTCTAGTTAGGTCCCTCTCTTGACTCTAATAAAGGTGTGTCTTAATTAATCTACTATAATAAAGTTTAAGGGAAATTGTGCAATTATGAAACAATAATTGAGCATTATAAATATATCCTTTATGGGCACATTTTGTAAGGTTGTAAGGTTAGATAATTCTCTCATATTTCCCAAAAGAAAGGCACCTAAAAGAGAATAATGAAGAAGGCCTAGGGGTGGAAGCTTGATTAGAAAATTTGGATGGCCACTTTAAGCTCCTTCAAAGGTCAATTCCTTACCCTTATATGTGAGGATTTAAAAATAAATTCAATGATTTCAAGATGATCTAATATCCACCATTCATATATGTTTAATATATAAAGGAAAATTAATTTTCTCTTGTGATAATTAAATTCAATAACCAAAAAAAGTATCTTTACATGCATACATATCACATGTTTGACAAGAAGAAATCCATTTGCCTCCATTTTTCTGATTTATATTTTCCTTTTCATTTGATTTAATTATCATATTTCAATTTAAAAGATTGGGGTTAATAGAGAAAATAAAACATCAATGAAAGAGACAGAGTGATGGTCAAAATTTTTGAGAATGGAACCAAACGATTCCCACTGTGAATCACGAAAAAGACAGCAGTGAAATCGATTCTTTTATATTTCCAAAATAAATTATGAAGTCTAAATTATTGTGCAAATATTTCTTGTTTCACTTTTAGCTTAAGCATTTTTGTCAACATGGTTAAACATTTAGAATAAATATTAATTCATGTGCATTTTAGAGTTTAATTTTGAGATAAGAAAATTTCATTGAGCAAAATGAGGACCAGACATGTTTATGAGTTGTTTATAATCCTTTTAAATTATAAATCGATATAAATGTGTGATAAATAAGTAAATAACATTTATAAATTTCATGAAATATATGAATAAAAAATAATTTGATCAATTACCAATAGACTATAAACAAGTGGCAAACGAGACAAATAAACTAATCTTAACTAAAATAGAATATGGTGTCTATATTACCATCACAAATAAACTAATTTTAACTAAAATAGAATATGGTGTCTATATTACCATCACAAATTTGTTTGTCACATCATATTTATTAATATTTTTTATTTTCTTAAAGCCCTTAAATAAAATTGCATAAATAATCACACTTTTAAGTATTTCTGACATAAAGTTTTTTTTTTTTTTTTGGCCGAAACATTAACACCGATAACTTGTTTTTGTTCCTCTCAAAGGCAGGGAAATGCAGCCCTTTTTTTTCTTTTTCTTTAACTCACTAGCGTGGTACGGTTTCGTTTTCAATGAAGAAGAGAAAAGGCTAATGGAAGCTCATAGGGTTTTTGGCAACAAATGCACGATGTTTGTTAAATATTTTCATGGGAGAACAGATAATGCAATGAAAAATCGTTGGCATAGTTTATGGCTAGGATCAAATTGTAGTGGATTAAAGGTCGACACAAATTCCATCTCCAGGGAAACAAACAAAAGAAAATGAATCAAACCAATTTCATTAAGATTCACACTTGGAATCAAATAATTGAGTAAATATAGTAAATAAAGCAGTATTTGTGAATGACTATTATACCCCTCCATCTCTAAAAAAAGGTTGAACCCCAACCTTGAGGGTCCCCCACCGCCTCACCCCTAGAGCATTGTTGAAGAGGTAAATCGTGGGATGTGTCTTAGCAGGTCAGGGTACAAGAAATACCATACTGGTGTCCACAAAAAGTCCAATTACATACCTTGTAAGAGGCAGGAATCGAACCTTCACATTGCGACTGCCAGCTCAACTAAAACTACTGTCAGCTCAACTAAAACTACATCACTCATGTCATTTGCACCACTGAGCTATGCCCCAAGAGGCCTCTTCATCTCTAATTATTATGACTATATCTATTATAACTCTAATTCTTTCCTATAAATATGAGGATTTGGTTCTCAATAAAATACGCACGAGTCTAGTGACTTATTTATTTCTTCTCTTTTCTCTTTAATTTTATAATACGTTATCAACACGAAGGAGCTCATCCGAAATACAGAAAAAAATCAATTCAAACAGTGCAAAAAATTTGCAGAATCTGGATAGCATGCAGCAATTGTGATCAAACGTTGATATTTCAATAATTTATAGTCCGATCTTTGTGAAATTTAGACAGCAAGTTTGCAACTCATTTTTTCAAACCCAATGATTAAGATTAAGATCAAGATCAAATGGTTCATTTGTGAAATCGCTATGAGAACAATAGTGAAAATTTATTAATTTATTGGAAAATCGTGAAATTTTTAAGAACTAATTTTTTTTTTTTTTTAGGTTTTAGATTAAGATTAAGATCAAGATCAAATGGTTCATTTGTGAAATCGCTATGAGAACAATAGTGAAAATTTATTAATTTATTGGAAAATCGTGAAATTTTTAAGAACTAATTTTTTTTTTTTTAGGTTTTTTTTTTTTTAAGAAATTGAGATTACTCAAAGTTATATAAATCTATTTAAGTACTTAAATATTGTGTCATTACTTTTGAAGAGAACGACAATATATTCATTCAATCTTTCAGAAGAATATTGTATTTATACTGTTGAAGAGTATATATCTCGTTGTAATCCTGAATTAGCACAACTTAATATAAAGAAATTTGTGTTGATGTTTCTTAAAGAAATCGAAATTTCATACAAATTAATATTCTAGAACAACATTGTTCTCGAATATTAACTTTATATAAGTCCGAGTATCATAAATATGTTAATGCTCCTTGAGAATCATAACTTGTATATTAAATAATCCATTATTCTAGAAAAATATTTTGTTATTTCAAAGAACGACTTATACATATTAATATTCAACAAGATTTTTTTGTCGTTTATAAATAATCATAAAAGTTTAAATACTCATATTCTTGAAAAATATTGTTTCCTTATTCGTGAATAAATCAAAAGAAATCGTGACATTTCTCTCGAAGAAGTATGATTCTACATGTACTAACATTCTTGAAGAATATTATGATGGTGCTCTCGAAGAAGCACACTTCTCAAAAATTATCAAATCAAATATTGTCACGAATTTGAAGTTTATTTATTCAAAAAAATTTATGGTTTAATGTAGTGTTTAGTTCATGAGCCGTGTGTAACTTATCTATAGTACGTACAAACAACCAACTAAACTCATTGTAATTCATTGACGGGACAATGTGAGAATGATGAAAATAAATACAATATAATATTGAATTTTGTAAATTTGATCGCATCGACCATTTTGATCCAATAATCATATGTTCCACTCTATATGAGCTATATATACAACAATCTCCACCTTGGCAAATATTCATCCCTCAGGAGAAAATACTGAACCAAACATAACCTGAGAAAAACACATCATTTGGGACAAATAAGTTGGGACACATCCTCTCTAAAACCTAGAGATGTTAATCAAGTTCAAGTAATGTTTGAACATATCCATTGTGATTGGCTTTGTCAAAATGTCTGCTACATTCTCCGAGGTATGCACCTTCTCTAGCAACAGTTCTCCTAAAATAACCAAATCCCTTATCTTGTGACATCTCACATCAATGTGTTTGGTTATTGCATAATAAATCTGATTCTTTGCTAAGAAGATGGCGCTTTGACTATCACAACCCAGCTTTATTCCATCTTGCCCGATCCCAAGCTCCTTGACAAGCCCTCTCGTCCACAATGATTCCTTAGCTGCCTCAGTTGCTCCAATGTACTCTGCTTCAGTTGTAGATAATGCCACAAGTGACTACACCATAGATATCTAACATATAGGCCCACCTACAAGTGTGAAAACATAACCTGTGTGGGGCCTTCGACATCTAAGTCGCCTGTAAAATCTGCATCTATGTATCTCTGAATTGAAACATCATCATGTTCTCTCTCAAACATGATCCCACACTCCACTATATCTTTCAAGTAACTAAAAATCTACTTTACAGCTCTCCAATACTCTATGTCGAGATTAGTCATGCACTTGCTCACCACACCGACTGCATGTGTTAAATATGGTTTGGTGCACACCATTGCATACATCAAACATCACACTACACTGGCAAAAGGCATCTTTGACATCTCTGCAATTTCTTCTTCAATCTTAGGGCAGTGATTACTAGACAATCTGAAGTGATTTGCCAATAGTGTACCCACTAGTTTTGCATCGGCATGCTAAACCTTTCCAACACTTTCTTCAAATAATTTTTCTGAGATACCTATAATTTTTTGGCCTTCTATCTCTATTGATCTCCATGCCAAGAATCTTCTTAGCCGGTTCCAAATATTTCATGTCAAACTTACTGCTCAACAATGACTTCAATTTGTCTACCTCATGCATATTCTTTGCAGCAATTAACATGTCATCCGCATACAACATGAAGAAAATATACGAATCATCCTCAAGAACTCTTTAGTAAACACAACAATCATATTCATAGGTACTGTAGCCAATTTGAATCATGTGGGAGTTGAACTCCTTGTACCATTATTGTGGAGACTGCTTAAGCCCATATAAAGACTTCTTCAGTTTACACACAAAATTATATATTCCTGGTTCTAAGAACCCCTCTAACTGCTCCATGAAAATCTGCTCCTCCAAATTACAATGAAGGAAAGTGGTCTTCATATCCAGCTACTCTAACTCCAAATCAAAACTGACAACTATTGTCAAGAGAATCCTGATGGAAGTGTGTATAATGACTGGAGAGAAAATCTCATCATAGTCTACTCATTTTCTCTGTGAATATCTCTTAGCTACTAACTAAGCATTGTATCTTTCCCCTTCCTTTTATGATATTACTTCTTTCTTTCTGTACACCCACTTACATCCTATCGGTTTCTTCCCCTCTAGAAGCTCCACCAGATCCCAAGTATCATTTTTATGCAATGACTCAATCTTCTCCATCATAGCCTCTATCTGTTTACTTTTCTCCTGACTACCAATAGTATTCTGAAAAGTTATAGGATTGCTATTGCAGATAATGAGTGCAGAAAAAATTGAATGCTCGAATCCATACTTTACAGGTGGCCTGATAGTGCGGCATGGACTATATGTGGCAATACTATAATACTATTCATCTTCTAAGCCATAAATTTCACTCCCTGAGCATTAATCTTCATGTCAACTATTCACGAAAATATTTGTTTGTTTTAAAATACCGCAAGTGTACGGTTCGTGACAAATAATAAAGTTGAATTGAGAATTCTAGATATCGTTCCAACAGGGATTGAATTAATTTGATTTCAAGTACCAAGACCTTAACCGAATCTATGGGATTTGAGATTATTGTAACGATATGTAACTAAACTAGAATTATGTATGCAATTTGAATAATTTCTACCAACTAAATGCAATTAAATGTTTAAATACAAATTGAATATTTCTTATGAATCACAAATGAGTACTAGGATCACGAATCCCCATGCAATGTTCACTTTTAAATCTAGTTCTACAATATCGACAATATGTTTGATAATTTTAAGAATCAATGATCCCAACCTATCCAACAATCTCTCTCGAGAATTATTTGACCTATTTATGTAAACCACCCGACTATATCTCTATGACAAATGTAAATTCACAAGAATGCATGTAGTATTATGATCACTTAGAGATTCACGCAAAGTATATGGGTATATCTCTATCTCTATCGGATCCTACGATTATTAAAACCTTGTCAAATCTATCCCCCTCTCGAATACATGAAATAGTTCACTACACTTACACAATCACATGCATAACAATTGTGGACACATTAAGTGAATAAATCATTCAAAGCTCAAAACATGTCTAAATTGTCAAATATTACAAAATTAGAATCCAAAGTTTACATAGCAAGGTTCATCGATCTCCTAGCACAAGAATAACTAGCCTAACATGGAGAAAAGAATAAAATACAGAAATAATGTAAGAGAAGACATCACTAAATGACAATTACACTTGAAAAACCAAGAATCTTGATGTTGTTCTTTGAAATCATTGCCTCAAGATCTTCTTCAAGATGTATTCTAAGGTTCTTCTATCTCATATCACTTCCCTCCCCCCGTTCTGGACATTTTTTTGGCTTTTATACTTGACCTAGATTTGTTTCCTAACGTGGTTGAACAAGAAAAGGAAACCAAAAAATTCGCGCCCAAAAAGCAACCATGCGGCGACATGGTTTCATTCCATGCGATCGCATGGAACTTCAAAATGTTTTCTTTTATTCCCTGTTGACCCATGTGCGACCACATGGAAGTTTCTACCATGCGGCCGCATGGTAGATCACAACTTTCGTGTGTGTCTTTTTTAGTCCTTGAACGTCGTTTTCCCTTATTTCGGCCTCTTTTGATCATTCTTTTCCTTCAATCACCCCATGCATCCCTCGAATTATGATTAAGCTCGTGTATGTCCTTGAGTCGGCTTCGGGTTATCTTTTGGTTATTTGAAATTTGATCCCTGAACTTTTGTTTCCTTCCCTTTTGGTCCTTTTTGGTCAATTTCTCTTACGTTCCACCAAGTCCATCAATATAGTGCTACAAAATGAAATTAGACAGAATTAAGCCATATTCAAACTTTTTTATCAAAAATTAGTCATGATATGTGGCCAAATAACTTATCATCAACATTGTCTAGTTCTACATGCTAGTCTTGGCTCTTGTTGTTGCCCTCGCCTGAAATGGGCTTCTCTTCATCTGAAGGCTCTTTAAGCATGAATGCTTTATCACAGACTGCATCCCTACTGATCACCATCTTCTTTGCCTATAGATCCCAGAACTTGTACCCTTTTACACCTTTCACACCTTTCACATAGCCTAAAAAATATATACTTTCTTGATTTCAGATCAAATTTAGACACCCAAATACTCTCAATCCAGAATAATCAACTTCATTACCCGTCCAAACTTCCTCTGCAACTTTTCCATCAAGCGCTGCTCGTGGTAATCTATTTATGACGTAATATGCGATGTTCACAACTTCTGCCCAACAACTCTTCGAAAGACCTGCATTCAACCTCAAACATCTTTCCCGTTCTGTAATTGTTCTATTCATCTTCTCTACTACATCATTCTCATGTGGTGTCTTGGAGCTGTATAGTGCCGTTGAATACCATGTTCCTCACAAAATTTCAGAAACTGTGAATCCATGTACTCTGTACCATTATATATCCTGAAATACTTAATTTTCTACCTGTCTGATTCTCTACTTTAGCTTTCCACAATCTGAATTTGGAAAAAAGCTTCAGACTTGTGCTTTATGAAATATACCCAAACTTTTCTTAAAAAGTCATTAATGAAAGTAATGAAATACTGGGATCCACACTTAGACAACTCTCTCACTGGTCCACAAACATCAGAATTTACATAATCAAGAATGCACTTTGCCTTGTGTTTTCCCATCTTGAATTATACTCTAGATTGTTTTCCAAGTACACAAATCTTGTAGAAATCAAACTTGCATGATTTTACTCCCTTCAACAAATTCTTCTTGTGAAGTTCAATCATACCATGTTCTCTTATATGCCCCAGTCGCATGTGCCATAGGAGAATGTCATCTGACTTATATTTTGCTATAGCAACTCTACCTACAACTGTATTCCCCAATAGTTTATAGATACTCCCTACCAATTTCGACATTTCATCACAATCATAGCACATTTCTTCACTGTTAAGGCCCCACTATCTAACTTATAAGAATAGCCACATGTGTCTAAAGTACCTAAAGAAATTAGGTTCTTTCTCAATTTTGGTACATGCCTAACATCCTCTAAAGTCCTCACCACACCATCGAACATTTTAAATTGTATGCACTACATTCCAATGATCTCACATGATACATCATTACCCATCAGAGCAGATCCAAAATTACCCGAATGATATGAATCAAATCAATACCGATGAAGGCACATATGATGTGAATAGGGTGAATCCAGTATCCAAGAGTCATATAATTGAAAGCCCAAGAATGGCTAACCAAGAGGGGGTGAATTGGTTTTTTTTAAAAAAATTGTTAACTACTCAAGATTTAAACTAATGATCACACAAAAGATAATGAAATATTCCAAACACAAATAAGTACGTGGACAAACCGATATAAAAATTGTACAAAGTAAAAAGTTAAGTAAAAGGGTTAGAGAGTGAAAACGATATAATATGGAGGTTCGATCCAACGCAATGATCTATGTCCCCCGTTACCAAGCTCTCCGTCACAAGCATGGCCTTTTTCACTATGTTGATTGAGTTATGGTGCAATCTAACCATTTACAGCGCTTTCGGTGACTTACAATCAAGGAATACCGATCCTTTTACAATGTTGAGCTTTCTGGGATCTCAACACCACGTACAATTCCAAATGAATTTACAAGTGAAATAATCTCTTTTATCAAATGATAGAATCAAGGTTGATAACAAGAAGAGATGAGGAAAACACTTCAATAGATGGTAATGAGTATAGCTCAAAGTGTTGAAAGTAAAAGCTTCTTGAAGAACTAAAAATTTTCACAAAGTTAATCACTTAAAAGTTTTTCTAGAATTTAATGCTTTTGATCTTTTTAAGGATGGAGAATAAGGTAGTTGTAATCAATAAAAGTCTCACTTTAATGCACAAGAATAGTTATTGCAAAAGAAAAATGAGTGAGTTATTTATAACACTCAAATGGTCAAAAGTTCTGTCGTACTAGAAGCACGGTACCATGCGTCCGGTAAAATACCGGATGATCAATTAGCAGTTTTGTTTTTGTCAGAAAATTGGACCGCTTAGAGTTTTACCATTGGACCTAAAAAAGGTTATACTGGACGTCCGGTACAGCCTTTTTGGCTCTGAACGTCCACATTTTTTATTTTTATCAAATGCAGATATTCGAGGGACGTTTAAAAATGTTTTTCAATGTACTTTTCATATTTAAAATGCGTGTTTCTATTTTTACCTTTGAAAACATATTTTTCGAGTAAAATATTTTTGTCGTAATTTGTAAAGACTTTGAGCTCGCAATGATTCATTACCGAGTATTGAATTGTTTTACCTTTACATATGAATGTGAAAAGTCTAAGTACTTTATTTTGAACATCTTGACTTGCATTGTTTGACGGTACTTTGATTTTTGTCTCGATTTGCTTCGAGACATCTTTTTGCGAGTTTTTACAGTATCATTTTTCATAACCTCGAACTTCNAGATTACTAGTAAAACATTTTTGTCATGATTTTTTTTATCGTAAAATCAAAAACTTGAGCTCGTCTTGATTTATTGCCAAGTATTAAAATATTTTACCTTTACATATGATTGTACAATGTTTAGTCGTCTTGACTTGTATCTTGATTTTCATCTTTTGCGAATCTTTAAGTTCCAATTCGATCGTCGCATGCAAGCTATTTTGCCTCGAACTTTGTGTCTTCAATTTTATTGATTTGCTATAGTCTCTATAGACATTTGAAATCAATTTGTTAGTAATAAACTTACGTTGTTTGTGATAATCAAAACGAGACGTCAACAGTAATATGTCAGGATTACCTGCAGAGACTGATAGCATGTCTCCATCTCCAAAATTCAAGTCTCCTTTTGCAACATTAGCCAAGTTTCAAGACACGTCATCTTTCTTTTCATCACGCTGCTTCTTATTCAGACGGTTCTGTTACCCTCCATATTGACGATCTAGTTATTTTTTGTATCTAATAGATACGGTACAAAAAATACCAATTTCGTAATAAAAAGATGTTGTCACAAAATCACAATTTTGTTGCAGTGATATGGTACATCTATTAGATGATTCCATGGAGTTTGCAACCTGAAATTTGTGAAATTACTGTACAAATTTTGAAACTATAAGCATACTTTTTAAATTATATAACCAAGATAATGTGCCATGTTAGTTCTAATAAACCTAAATCTCGACCTTTTAATAAGTGTTGGCTGGGTGACATATTATTTTAACTATTGTTTGGTAAATACATGCAGAGACTGATAGCATGTCTCCATCTCCAGAAGTCGAGTCTCCTTTTGCAACACTAGCCGAGTTTGAGGACACGTCATATTTCTTTTCATCACACTGCTTCTTATTCAAACAGTTCTGTCACCCTCCATGTTGACCATCTAGTTATTTTTTGTATCTAATGGATATAGTACAAAAATAACCAATTTCGTAACAAAATGACATTACAAAATCACAATTTTGTTGCAGTGATATGATACATCTATTAGATGATTGCATGGAGTTTGCAACCTGGAATTTGTTGTAGACTATAAGCATAATTTTCAAATTATATAACCAAGACAATGTACCATGTTAGTTCTAATAAGTCTAAATCTCGACATAAGTGTTGGCTAGAATAGTGACATATTGTTTAACACTATTGTCTGGTAAATACCTTAAATTACTTTTTAAATCATTACTATTGAGAACAAAAAAGCTCCAAGTTCTGTATAGAGAATACTATTAGCATCACGCCAAAATCAAAGCTCTTCCTACTATATTTGGCTTATAGTTAAAGTTTATTTTTTTATCTAATTATTTTGTTAGTGCAATATATGCACAATTGATCCAACACAATTCACTGAGGCGAAAAATAAAGAATATTGAAAATAAATACGTAGTTTGAATTTAAACAATATCTAAAGCCCTACCAGGTGATACTTTATAACGGGATTTGTTGATTGTCAATCTATTTTGACACTTCTCCCAGCATTGGGGAGAATCAAGAACCTAAAAGTAATGTCCAAATGAATCATTACATTATTTAGATATCTACAAATAATAATTTGAACAAGAAGTTTGAAAGAAAATTCATTTATATATATTTATCAATCGAAGAGATCAACACTGTCTCATACACTAACTTTAAATGCTCCAACTTGAATTGACATCCTAGGAGGACAATTATTTAATATTATATTTGATAAATATATTGCATGCCTGAAGTGTGATGACATTTGATTCTAATACAAAAATCATAAAAAATGGAGCAATTAGGAAAGCTGAACTATTAAAGAGGCATATACTTTTGGTGAGTATTTTGACATAAGAAATTGTAAAATCCCATAAGAGATTTGGGTAAATGAAATAATGAAACTTGAGAGTTTTCAATAAGTTATGTCATTATAGAGAAAACATTGAATCAGAAAGAAAAAGTTGTTGACAAAATTTTTTTTATATAATGTAGCGCTTAATTATGAGTGATAGCAAGGATCGTTGAAAAATATTAACATATAAATAATTGGTCAAATAAAACGATGTCATCCTAACAAAATTGAACTTACCAGAGAAACCTGAAGTTTTGGACCTGTAATCCAAACATCTAAAATAAAGTCGCAACATGTAATGCACGACTCTTAAAGTAAATTTTTTAATATATTCTATGGTGGATGTAATAACAGGTCTATATCTTTTCATCCTTTCAATGCATAAAATTTAGTGTGTGTACAATAAATATGGTTGTTGTGAGCTCATCTAGCATGACTATTATGATTATCTCTAAAAAAAATTTAATATGCTTAAAATATATAATTTAAATGATATAATCATGAGAGGGAGTAAATATGCATCGTACACTTCCTTTGATCAATGATTTGTCCCATTGAATTTTTCTGGTAATGTTTTTAGTGAGACAATTTTTGTAGCATATTTAAACGAAAATGTACTCTTTTTCCTTCATTAAGATTTTTTCAGAAGATTTTTCCTAATAAGGTTTAACAGGACATATTCTTTTTATAATGAATGTCTATAACCTACAAGATATTTATCATCAAAATAATACTCTTATATGTATGAGATTCCTAAATAGAACAACAAGAGCTATTTTTCGAATCATTATGTTACTATCGTCATCAAATGTTGATAAATATCTCGTATGAAGATGGTATTATTTGAAGACAATATGAGACATATTTTACCTGAATTATAATATTGAAGACATTGGTGTACAAGAAATTAATGACTTGATACGAGGATCTTCATTTATTGAAATTAGTGGAGTAGTTGTACTATTCCTTTGTTCAAGTTTTGTTCCATTGTGTTTTCTTAATAAAGTTTTAACAAAGCAACATTTTATCATGCTAAATTATTTGTACTCTTTTCTTATTTGTTTAGCCCATGTTTAACAATCATTATTAACAAAAATAATGTTTTGAATTGTGATTTTTAGAAAAATGCATGATTAAAAAATAGTGACAAATTTTAGGTTTACATGCAGAATATTTTATTGAGTGAACATGTGGTTAAAAATGATTACGTAAAAAAAGTGTTTTCAACTAATGATTGTCAAATAGAGGCATAGTATTTTTGTCCTATTAATTTTTTGCCGAATAATGTTTTCAATGAGAATTATTATATAAATTGTTATTCAAGGAGAAATATTGTAAATAAAATAGCATTTGTAAATGATCACTATACACATGCAACCCTAATTATTATGACTATTATGTCCCTTGCAGCCATAATTCTTTCCCAATATAGAGCTTGATTCTCAATGAAATACTTACGAATTTATTGACTCCTTTATTTTCTTCTCTTTTCTCTTTAGTATTATAAGAGTAACCTTAATTTGTTCTATGTATTGATATTTATAATGTTACATATAAGCAGTCCTAATACTATACAAATATAAATTAAGAGAAATCATGTTGGATTTTTAACTAATAAGAATGGCAACCTTAAAATTGGAACCAAGAACACTTTGTTGATATTTTTTATGTAACAGCATATTATTAATTTATGAATCCTCCACTATTTTCTAAAAATATTTTGAAACAATTATGGTCCAATATTTTACTTCATTTTGTGATATTAAATAATTTTTTATGGACTTATTATATATTAAAAAATATATTTTTTTTAATTAAGATGAGTTGAATATATAATACACTTGATGCTACCAAAAGTCATACCTGTTAATTTCCAAACTTGACAATTGAGAGTGAGCACGAACAAGATCTTTTGGTACCTGAAATAAATGCGGCGAGGTGTGTCCTCGTTGCTCCTCCGATACTTAAGTCAAAGAGAAAATTTGTGAAAAAGTATATGCTCAAATTTATGTGAAAATGTACCTAGATAATGAATTGGAGTGTTGTATTTATAGAGGTGGTTAGTATATTCCTGGTAGAATTATGTTGTTGAAATCTATAGGAGTTCTACCATGCTTAGAAGTTGTAACTTGATTGGTATTGTATCATCAATGTGTTTGGATGAAAAAAAACTCCAGTGCTAGAATCATTTCTGGATGGGATAGCATATTTATAGCAGGACTCAAACTCCTTAGAATTGGATGAGCCTTATCATAAAGGAAAGTTCTAAAAGATTAGGGATTGCTATGCACGAGGTTAAGTCATAACCTCGAGGAAGTCCCAAGTTAATGGGAGAATGTTGTTTCCCGAGGGTATATCTTAACGATATCTTCATGGAGGTGTGGTCATGGCCTTGAGGAGAGTCAGCTCGAGATTCTGGGTGAGATACACATTCCAATGTCAGGAACGAGTAATACTGGAGATAGGCTAGTCAGAGACATGAACAGCCTTTGGAGATAGGCCTGAGCATCCTTTGGAGATAGGCATGATCAGACTTTGAAGTGGGACTACTTAGTCTTTGTCTAGGAATGATTTTGTCTAGGAATGATCAACTTAAGAATATGACTGATCAGCCTTGAAAATAGGAATGATCAACCTTTGAAATAGGACTGGTCAGCCTTTGAAATAGGACTGACCAGCCTTGAAAATAGGATTGGTCAACCTTTTATCAGGCATGATCAACCTTTGAAATAGGACAAACCAGTCTTTGATCAGGCATGATCAACCTTGATGATCAATGATTTAGATGAGGCTGGGAGTTGTGAGAAAGTAGGGAAACTTCAGGGAAAGTGACACGTGGCCTCGATATTTGAGCTAACGATTGCCCCCATTCAGATGATTGTCACGTGGCAATGTTTGGAGGGTCAGGATTGAGGGACCTTTGATCTTCTTCAAAATCCTATAAATACCTCCCTACCCTACTTCATTTGTCACTTTTATCCTTTACAAAACCTCATCGAACAACCTCGGGCTTTTTATTTGTTTAAGGTAAGACCTCGAAACTTTTAGATAATTTTAAGTTTCCCTCTTCTTAAAGATGTCTACCGATAGTTCGTCAGAGTCGGGTTCAACACCCAGGATGCTAGTCATTCTATAATCCTTTTGATCATTCCCTTAGACAATAGGCCAGTTCTCACATATCCCGAGCTGAGAGGTTGATACAAAGAACACGAGGTCATATCTATAGCAAGGGAGTTCGGGATAATGTTGGGTACAATATTAGGATCCCCGAGCCTGATGACAATATACTTAGCACCCGGAAATATGAGTTGGTGGTTTTAAAGAAGGCATTGAAATGAGGGTTTAGATGGCGTCTTCATCCTTTTTTTCACATAATTATTGGTCGAGCACTATATGTGCCCTAGCCAGCTCATCTCCAATGCATGGAAGATGATTATTTATTTTTTTATAACTTGTAGGGTTTTGTCCATATCTCCCTAACTCAACCTCCTTAAGATGGTGTTCGAGCTTAAGTCCTTACCAAGCTATAATTATTTTGATTATTTGTCAACCCGAAAATATTTCTTCATCCAACATCAAGATCTCGATCACCCCTTTGGTCCTCGGTGATCCATCCTGGACACTACTTAATTTAATGAAGGACAAGCTTATTTCGAGGTTTTAGAAAGGGATAAGCAAAGTTTGGAGTATCTCGAGCCTTTATGTCATGATCTTGATGACATTCTTGGGGATGACATCCTTGATCTAGCAAACACGAGAGGACTTGAGGTTAGGGTTTAAATTCTTTTTTCATCACTTAATCATTTAATCTCGATCGGTCCTCGAACTAACACCTTGTTATTTTGCAAACGACATGACTTTTGATCCTCAAGCACTGTGATTAGCGGAGATCCAAAAGTCCAAGGTCCCACCGCCAAGGGCCCCTTGTCAGAAAAAGGAGAAAAAGAAACCTCGAAAATGTGCCCTCGAGATCAGGAGTTGACCAAGTAAATCATCAAGCTAAACTTCGCGAGCCCCAGTGATCAAGCCCAGTATTAACACCCCAAAAACTGTGGCAAGGACGACTGCGGTAGTAGTAGACCTAGAGGATGATGTTGTCGAGAAGCGTCCCAGGGATGAGGGAGAAAATTGCACAATTTTGTTCGATCTTGTAGATAAATATCGAGAGTCTGGGCTCGAGGATGGTGTAAAGACACTTCAGATGTTGGCCCTGAAGGTAATTGTGTTCGTACATAAGGTCACACTTACCGATCTCTTAAAGCTGAAAAATTGCTCGCGTTTGCAGGTATTGAGCATTGCTCGGAGAATGTCAATGAAGGACGAAGCTTGTTCCCGAGAATTGACCAAGCTAAGAAATTGGACTGAGCTCGAAGTCAAACGAGGCTAAAATGCAAGTAAGATTGCCGAGTTGGAGTCCAATCTTCGAAAAGCTCGGGATGAAATTGGGGTTGGAAAGGGTGAAACCGAGGACACCATGCTCGAGCTTGAGCAAAAGATAAAAGAGTTTGAATCAAAGTGGCTGAGGCTCGAGATGCATCAATCGAGGACTTTAAGAAGTCCCAGGAGTTTGTTGTCATTAAGGACAACTATACCCTCGGCTCTTACAGCTACTCCTTCAATCTCCCGTTGTTGGGCCTTGCAGTTCTCCGTTGTGTGCCCGTGATCCCGATGATAATCACAATATTTTCTTCTATCTCGAGTATTAGGATGGGACTGCATCTGTGAAGTCCATTTGAGCTCCTTCATATCTTTGATCTCCATCAAAATGTCAGACCTGGAAATATTCAGTCGAGTGAATGATGTCGACTGTGTCTCCTGTCTCTGCTTATTCCTGTGAACTTCCGGAAGAGGATTAGGATCACGTTATCTTTTGTGTTCAGATTTCTCCGAGGTCGGATGAGGAGTTCTCCTCAGGTTCAATATCTCATCCATATTAATATATTTTTCAGCCTGGGTGAAGAGCTCGGTCACCGACTTTGACGAGGTTTTTGATAGAGACATTTTGTAGACCTCACATTTTATGGCATATGTAAGGGCGGATATTGCTGTTGTTATGTGAGGGTTGGGTATTTGAAGTCTTTCTTTATTGAACCTTGTCCTAAAGTTACAAGGGATTTATTCGGTCCTTGGCGGAGCTACATAAGAGAAGGAGCTATCTTCTTAATGTGTTTGCTACTGGCGAAGAAGGCTGAAAACTTATCGGCCAAATCATAGAATAAAGCAAGGGAATTTGGATCTAAGTTAGAAAACCAATCCCTGGTGGTATTTGTCAAATTTTGTGGAAACGTTTTACATATCACAGGATCTGGTACCACCTGTAGATTTATGACGTCCGTATATACATTAAGTGGTCGATGGGATCAGTGGTCCCATCATATTCCATCAACGGAGGAGTTTGAACCTGTCTGAAAGCTGATAGGAAAGCACTTTCGACATGAAAGAAGTGTTATGGGTAAATCTTTTCATTTCCTAGGTGTTTTGTCGTAGACCAGTAGTGATCCCATCACGTATAAGCCTAGTGAGTTTGCTTGAGTCCATGGTAACGAACCTCGAGATTGAAGCTACTGGGGTACGCCCGAGGCCCCGGATCTACAATTGTCGTTGGCATCGCGGGTATCCCGAGCTCAAGCATTGGCCATGAATCCCCATGTTTGTCTTGTTGGTGGTGTTGGTGTATGCGCCTACTCTTGTGCTGGATGAGTATTCCTCTGACCTAGTAATTGAGTTAGCATTGCAACCTATTGACAGAGTTCTTCGAAGGCTCTCGCTGTAACCACTTGTGGTTGGGGAGCTTGTATTGCTGTTGATTCTCCTTGATAAGTTGGGGCTCTATAGTAGGAGAAGGGTCAAATGCGGATGAGCTTACTGGAGGAAGACCTGAACGTGTATTGACCATGGCTTTTGGTAGCGTTTCCCACAGACGATGCCAATTATACTACCAAAAGTCGTACCCATTGATTTCTGAGCTTAACGACTGAGAGTGAAGATGAACGAGATCTTCTGGTACCTGAAATAAATGCATCGAGATGTGTCCTCGTCGCCTCTCCGATACTTAAGTTATAGAGAAAATTTGTGAAAAAGTATATGCTGAAATTTATGTGAAAACGTACCTAAATAATAAATTGGAGTGCCGTATTTATAGAGGTAGGTAGTATCTTCCTAGTAGAATTATGTTGTTGAAATCCATAAGAGTTCTACCGTGCTTAGAAGTTGGAACTTGATTGGTATTGTATCATCAATGTGTTTGGATGATGATAAAACTCCAGTTCCAGAATCCTTTCAGGATAGGATAACATATTTATAGCATGACTCAAACTCCTTAGAATTGGATAAGCCTTATCATAAAGGAAAGTCCTAAAAGATTAGGGATTGCTATGCACGAGGTTAAGTTAGAACCTTGATGAAGTCCCAAGTTAATGGAGAAATGTTGTTTTCTGAGGATATATCCCGACGATATCTTTGTGGGGGTGTGATCATGGCCCCGAGGAGAGCCATCTCGAGGTGCCATGCCATGGCCGAGGAGGTTATGGGGGGTTGTGGTCAAATAAGCGAGGTATCTCCACTAAATTTTGGGATGATCAACACTTAATTTTTTGATCGATAACTAATAAATTGTTTGTACATGACAAAAATGAAATAATATATATTTTTAATATTATAAAATCAAAATGCAAACAACTAATAAATGAATCCACAAAATCAATAATTCAACGATACAAAAATAATTAGTAACAAAATACTTAAAAACTTTAATTTTGTCTAAAAAAAATTAGACTTCAAGAAATTAAATTATTTTTAAACTATAATCCACCGGTCCAATCATCGATCAACCGTCCGACCAGTAACCCGATGATCTAATACCTTGATCGAATTGATGCTCAGATAGTGTCTAATAAATATGCTTGGAGCTAAAATTAATTAAGCAAGCTTAATCTGCTTTCATGGCAATATTTATAATGTTACATAAGAGTAGTTATAGTACTATATAAATGCAAAGTAAGAATAATCCTACTCGACTTATGTTTATGTAGAATAAATTTGTTGGCATTCTATCATTTGACATTTTCAAACACAGTTAACTTTCTCATTCAATTATCTATTGCCACATGTAATTATGTCAAACTTTATGTCAAATCATTGTAATAGAGTAGCTTTATCCCTATAAATAATATGTTGGACCATTCTTAGTATACAGAAAAAGAAATTCTGTCAAATTTACAGACCATACACAACACAAGTGGGACCTGCATTTTTTGAAATATTTTATTGACAATGGGACCCACATCCATGTAACACATCTGGTGGAATTCCGTGAAACTTTTTTCAATACACATGCATTTTCTCTAATATGTTTATAGTGAATGATAATTATACTCTTGAAACCCTAATTATTATTATCATTGTATCCCTAATTTTTTCTTATAAATATGAGGCTTTTAGTTCTCAATAAAATATATATAAGTCTATTGACTTTTCCATTCTTCTCTATTTTTCTCTCTATTTTATAACATGCTATCAACACGAATCTCTAAAAATAAAAGTGAATTAGTTAGAAAGTTGTCTATAATGATCTCATAGTCTAAACAGATGCAATAATTTTCTTACAACGTACACGATTTTTTCTTACTCTTTTTTTTGCGTTGAATATTCTACGGCATGTAAATTTTGGTCTTTCTTTTACCAAAGCACCATGTTATTGAAACCAGATGCATATAAGAAAATTTTTATTGTTCATCCGCATGTAGAAGCGGGAATGTTTTTCATGCCAAATAATCTTTTGCTTGTATCAAATAAAACCAAATTATATATTTACGATGCACTTTATTCAGCAACCCAAAAAAAATTTGCTTAGTTTTAAAAGATATATTCTACGGCATGTAAATTTTGGTCTTTCTTTTACCAAAGCACCATGTTATTAAATCTAGATGCATATAAGAAATTTTTTATTGTTCATCCGCACGTAGAAGCGGGAATCTTTTGCATGCCAAATAATCTTTTGCTCGTATCAAATAAAACCAAATTATATATTGACAATGCACTTTATTCAGCAACCCAAAAGAAATTTGCTTAGTTTTAAAAGATATCCACTGCAATAAATATCATTGAGAAGATTTATGAAAATAATATAGAATATTTTTTCATAACTTCTTTGTATCTGTCCGGAAGTAGATAAAAGAAAAATTCTTAGCACTCTATTTTTGCATGTACTATACAATCATAATATTGATTGAATTAAATATTATCATAAACTTGACCCAAAAAAAGTTATACTTAGGCATGATCAACATGGAAAGTGACCAAACATATGTACCGACAGAAAATACTCCAGCAAAAATTGGTGTCCATGTAAAACATTCTATTGTAGCAAATAAATCTCAAATACGTCAAAAGCGTGATCGACCAGTTGGTTTAAATGATTTTGTACCTCGAAAAATAAAAGTACGAGAGAAAAACCAACCAAAAACTTCGAAAAAAGTTATTAGAAAAAATTAATCAATTAAATACTGAAAATACGATTCCTATAAAACCACAAATGTCCGAAGATAATAAAATTTCAATAAATCATATGTTATCTCATAAATTATGAGAATGAAATAATGTTATAAGCAATAACTTCATCTTTGAGGTGGCTCTTGAAATTATGTCAAATGTTGATCCTAAACCACAATTGGTTAAAGATAGTTACCATATAAATGATTGACCAAAATGAAAAGAAGCCATATAGGAGAAGTTGAATTTCTTAGAAAAACAAAAAGTGATTATACATGTAGTTCGAACACTTGAAAAT
>CAIGRB010168280.1:0-12042 GCA_903798255.1 Fraxinus quadrangulata
AAACGAACATGTTCTTTCAATAATCGGAAGAACTAAAAAGGTTTTAAATTTGCTTTCTATTCTGATTCTCAAATTATCCAAAATGACATCGTTCTGATGTAAAAAGCTTGTGTTTGACACCTATTTTTGGGAAAGAACAGATTTTGGAATAGTCATCGTTTTGTAAGGAGAATTTTTGAATTTATGTGTATATTATTTTATTGATAGAATGTGTGGTTGAAATGAATAAAGAGAAAAAAAATGAGAAATAGAATAGATGTCAAATAGGGGCCAAATGTCAACAAATTTGAAAATATCGTCATTTTATATTCTTTGTTGCGTATTTTATCGATGTTTTTTAAAAAGGCACTGTCTTATCTTAACACTTCATCCATGAATAACACTACAATGTCATTTTCGAATGTTCCCTATGTTACGCCTTGATAAATTAGGACCCATGAAGGGGCCCAATTAGCCTACGTGGTGAACAGTTCGGGGTCCCATGCCTTATACACTGGCCTAGGGCAGCCCAGCTATATGCAGGCGAAGCGATTCATGTGCGAACGACCCGTCTCCTCCACATAGAACATTTGGACAGATCCTTTTACAAGCAAACCCCATGGACACAACGGGCTCAAGACGAGGCAATGACGAGATCTTGAATGGATCTCACACCATGTGAGTTGACAAAACAACTCACTGCCACTGCCGCATCGCCATCTTATTTAGTCAAGTTTAAAGTGCAAACTAGGCTTTATGGACACAAAAGTGGTAATAGCATTTAAGGTTGGAATTGATTGATGTATATGACAAGAAAAGGAAATCATCTAGATGAGGCCATCCGCACAATCATCCAACAGACTACATTCATTTTGCCCAAATATAAAAGCTCACATTTAGTATCATTCAAAGGTAATACAAGTTTAGACTTTCAAGCCTATATTCTTGCCCCACATATCTTATATTTTTTTATCCCAAAGCCGACCCCCATTTTTCATGCTGGAGTTTTACATTTAAAGCTATCCCATATCCTAAAACTACTTTACCAACTGACTTGACCGTCGGAGTGCTCGCGGCCAACTCCACCCCTCCAGGAGAAGGCCATGTGTGATTGAGGGTTTGTCCAAGTGTGCAGGAATCCAGCTTGCGTGGATGTGAGAGGCTTTGGGATCTATTGGCCACATCACTGGTACTTTTTTGGGGTCAACAAATTGGTGTCTTCTATGGAAAGTTCGACGCTATAACCACGAACATTATTGTGGTAAAAGTCATTTGAAGCAGATCATTGAATAAATGTTTAGTTCTTGAAGAAAGAACTCCTACAAAGAGAAAACATCTAAAACACCTACCTTTAGCTTGAAGCCTAATATATGCTTTGAGTTCTAGCCACTACGGATCGCAAGGCAGGATTAGACAACAGAAGGCTTTTAAAGAAGAGGTCCTCCGAACAAATGTAAATGTGCGTCACCCCCATCACCAACATAGGCAAGGTGGTACCACATCATGTTTGGCTAGAGAAGTTAGGGAGATGGCTACGATTATGAGAAACATGGCCCTGCAAAATGCTACCATGCAGCAACTACTCCTGCAAATGCATCAACATGAGGGGTACCAAGCACCTCAGCAGGAGGTGATGCCCTAAGATGATGAGGAAAATGACGCGGCAGCCTATCCCCAAATGCATAGTTCTACCAATTACGCAACTAGCCGACCCGGGATAACATACCACAGGAGGTAAACTTCTCTCCAGAATATGTTCAAGATCGCAAACTACAAAGATCCACCAGTGTGTTCGATTGAATTCGACCATCAAGGCCTAGGAATAGGTCCCACCAACTGTCACCCATACAAAGAAGGCAAGAACGAAACCAAGAATATGAAACTCAGGGGGTTTTCCTCCCTCCACCTAGAAATAGGCGAGAGAGAATAGACGAGGTGAACTTGAGGAATCAAGCAGAAGCTTCGTGACCCCCTCATTACCAGGTAGAAGAAGACGGCTCTGAAGGTCCATGCAAGTCCTTTGAGTTAGATGATGATGACGAAAGCCTGCCCTTCTCCTAAGAGTTGAGAAGCGCCCGTTCCAAATCACTTTGTACCACCAAAGATACCCAAATACGAGGTAAAGGACGACCAGGTAAAACACCTCAACAACTACAAGACCCACACATCCTTACGATGGGCCTCACCGACGCTAAAGTATAGAGCTTTCCATCTCACATTAATTGGGGCTACAGAAATTTGGTATAGCCGAATCCCAGCTGGCAGCATTAGGAGTTGACCAGACCTCAAAAATGCCTTTTTAACCAGTATTTATCTAGTAAAGAAGGGAAAGCCCCCATCCAGAGGTTACAGGACATGAGGCAACAAGTAGGTGAAACTTTGAAAAACTACTTGGCTTGCTTCACGGACAAGATGACTTATTGCGAGCATGTTACGGATAGAGAGGCTCTTTCTACTTTGAGATGAGGCCTCAACACGAACACCCTATTATGGAGGGACGTACGAAATAAAAATCCTACCTCTTATGATGCCTTGGTGGAAATGATGAAAATCGAAATTGTTAACGAGTAGCTGATTGATCACCGCAATCGAACCTCACTGGGACTCCCACTGCCTCAAAGATAGCAGTGAGGTCTTGTATTCCACTTGATAGACTAGCAATGGACCCAAACGTTAGCTACAGTTATGCTAAATGCAGTGCCATCTTTGGTATATGAAGAGGTCAGACCTGAGGCTCAAAAGCAGTCGAATCAATCCAGGGAAAGAGGCAGATGGAAGAATATGGAGCCCTAAGATAGAAAATAGTGTACCTACCATCGAACCAACAACCACAACATGGAGAATTGACTATCAAGGCCGTATCATGAGGAGCCAACAGGCCCTCATGATGAAAGAAGAAACACTTATCAAGTGCAATAGGATGCGCATCAATCTAGGCATGGGAAATAACCTAAGCACTGTGAGGCGAAGCGATATCGCAGAAATAACTCGCCTCGACGGGAGCACGAGGAGGAAATAAATAAGCTAAGAGGTAGACAAAGGCCTAGGAGAGAACCCCTACCAAATGCAGATAATGTCCCCATCAGGGAAATTGACACCATTATTGGTGGTCCCCATGTAAGAGGAGAATCCAGGAATGCTCAAAGGAATTATGCAAGGGAAATGCATGATCCTCCCATGACGAGCTACCTAGTCAATAGTACCGTTCATGGAGCTGGAAACATCTTACCCACAACCTTTTCGCAAGAAGACACCATGGGGGTTCATTACCCTCGTTGCAACACTTTGGTGGTGTGATCTGTTGTGGCCAGAAATGGGCTCAAGCGTATGTTGGTAGCCAATGGGAGTTCGGTTAATATCCTATTTGGAACCACCTTTGAAAAAATGATGGTAGACCATGAGCTCACCCCCATGACCGTCTCCTTATATGGCTTCATCGTCGATAACATCGTTTCTAGGGAAAGGATCACACTATCAGTGAAAATGGGGGAACTCCCACTTATGGCTCATCGTTTCATGGAATTATTCATTGTGGATCACCGAGGTAACCCGCTTTGAAAGAGCTTGGGGCCATTATATCCATATACTACCTATGTTTTAAATTTCCCACTGAAAAAAGAATTGCTTCAATACGAGGAAACCAAATGGGCTCAAGAGAATACTACCTTAGCTCCTTGAGAAAATCTGAGCCTCGCAACATGAATATGGTCTTGATGGACAGCGAAATAGTTGACGCACCTGAAGAAGATCCTACCTCTGAACAAGAGGGGAAGCTTGATAGGTGCCTTAGAAGAAAGGGTCATCATTGTAGATTTAGACCCTAGAGTTACTGAATCAAATTCGTAAGTGACTCATTGGAATCTTTCCCGGTAGACCAAAATGACCCTACAAAGGTACAATGATTTAACTTAAGTCTCCCATATGATGGAGGTCTTGGGTTTGAATGCTTGGGGACGCGTCAAAAAGCCGTAAGGGATAAGATGAGCCTAGGCCATTCCAAAGCGAACAGTATGTATGATATGATAACGATTCCGACGCAAGGTCGGGTCGTTACAAAAAAATACGCATTTTTTTACAACCCGACCTCGCACCGAAATCGTTATCATATCATACGTACTGTCCGCTTTGGGAGGGTCTAGGCCCATCTTATGCCTCACTACTTTCTGACGCATCCCCCGTGATTCGAACCCAAGACCTCCATCATATGAAAAACTTAAGTTGAATCATGGTACCAATTGAGCAACTAGCAATTTAGACATGTTCGCTTGGAAACATGCATATATGGTGGGCATAAACCCCAAGGTTAGTTGCCAGCGTCTTAACATTGATCCCAAGTTTACCCCTCACTGGACTTGGAGATGTATGGGGCCTCGAAGGAAGAAGTTTAAAGGCTCATATCTAATGGGTTAATCAGAAAGGCGGTATATCCAAAATGGATCTCAAACCCCGTCTTGGTAAAGAAGCCCAACGGCAAATGGAGAGTTTGTATAAACTTTTTCAACCTCAACCAAGCATGCCCAAAGGACAGTTTTTCGTTTCCAAGGATCAACCAGTATCCAGCTTCATGGATGCATGTTCAAGGTATAATCAAATCCCCATGTATCCGGTTGATAAGGAGATCACTTCATTCATCACAGATAAAGGCCTTTATTGCTACAAAATGATGCCTTTTGGTCTGAAAATGCTGGGGCTACTTATCAACGTCTAGGTAATAAGATATTTGCCAACCTTGTTGGAAAAACAATGGAAGTATACGTTGACAACATGCTGGTAAAAAGCCTTGTGGCTGAGAACCACGTTGAACACTTGGAAGCCACCTTCAAAATCTTAAGAAAGTACCAAATGAAGTTGAACCCTTTGAAATGTGATTTTGGTGTTGCTTCAACCAGCGAGGCATTGAGGCCAACCCTAAAAAAATGAAGGCCTTACTAGATATGAAATCCCCAGCAAGCCCAAGGAAGTACAATGTTTGACGGGTCATCTGGCAGCCCTGAATCGCTTCATTTCCAAGGAGACTGATAGATGTCTCCCATTCTTCAAAGTTCTTAAGGGACGAAGAAGGTTTCAATGGAATGAGGAGTGCGAAGAGGCTTTCTAAGAGCTGAAGAAGCACTTAAGATAGACCCCATTCTTTCAAAACCCAAGAAGGGAGAATCATTGTTACTATACTTGGCTGTAAGTGTAGAGGTTGAGAGCTCAGTCCTGGTAAGGGAAGAAGGTGGCATGCAACTTCCCGTCTATTATGTAAGCAAGGCCCTTCTACCAGCTGAATGACGTTATACTAATATGGAAAAGCTAGCTTTGTCCCTTATGATTGCTTCAAGGAAGCTGAGACCTAACTTCTAGGCCCACAGTATACACGTATTGACGAGCCTCCCCCTCAAGCACGTGCTCCAGAAACCAGGCGCTTCAGGGAGACTAATGAAATGGGCTGTGGAGTTGAGTGAGTTTGACATTTTGTATCAACTAAGAACCTCGATAAAAGGGCAAGCAGTAGCAAACTTCATAGAAGAATTCACTGAGGTAATGGACATCAATGTAATAATGGAACCGATAGACTCCCCAACCTAGAAATTGTTTGTAGATGGATTTTCCGGAGAAACGGGATCTGGGGCCGATGTATTGCTGGAGAGTCCAGAGGCCACAAGGTTAATTGTGCGATGAGGTTTAGTTTTGAGACCTTCAACAATGTAGCTAAATACGAGGCATTTCTAGCAGGCCTCAGATTGGCCAAAGAAATACAGGTCAAGAACTTAGTAGTTTACAGCGACTCCAAACTGGTTGTAAGCCAAGTCAATGGTAGTTTTACAGCCAAAGATAAGGGCATGGTAAAATACCTAAAGAAGGTTATGGATCTGCTCCCATTTTTTTGAAAAATTTGAACTGACCCAAATACCAAGAACAGAGAACCTACACACAGATGCCCTGTCAAAATTGGACAGTAGCAAGGATTCACTGATGCTCAAAATGGTACTAGTTGAGTACATCCCCAGACTCTCAACAATTAAGGTAGAAGATGTGATATGGATTGAAGGAACTCCCCCAATGGATGCAACCTATAGTAGCTTACCTCAAAGATCACATCTTGCCGAAAAATAAAGAAAAGGCCCACAAGCTCAGACAAAGAGCCGCCCACTATATGCTCCAGGACGAAATACTTTACAAGAGAGGCTTTTCATCCTCATTCTTACGATGCATTGGAGAGAAAGAGGCCGATTACGTCCTACGGAAAATCCATGAAGGAATTTGTGGCAACCACACTGGAGGTCCAGCACTGGCTCAGAAAGTGCTAAGATAAGGATACTATTGGCCAACTTTGAAAAAGGACGCTGTGCAATTCGTGAAAAGGTGTGACAAGTGTCAGCATTTTTCTTCCATCCAAAGACAACCATCACAAGAATTGACCATAGTATCTAGCCTCTAGCCATTCACCAAGTGAGAGGTCGACCTGATATGTCCTATGCCAAAAGGAAAGGAAAGTGTAAGCTATGCAATTGTTGCCATTGATTACTTCACTAAGTGGGTCGAAGCATAACCATTGGCAAAAATAACTGAAGTAAACACTTCTTAATTCATCTGGAAGAACATCATCGGTTGGTTCAGAATTTCCCACTCGATCGTAACAGATAATGGGCGACAGTTCTACTACAATAAGCTTAGAGACCTTTGTGACAAATTGGGTATCAAAAACCACTTTTCCTCCCCAGGCAAATGGCCAAGTGGAGGTATTTAACAAGACTATCAAGCACCTCTTGAAAAAGAAGCTCGATACGTCAAAAAGAGCGTGGGTGGATGAGCTCCCCATCTGTTGTGGGAAATTTGCACCACTAGCCGAACTGCAGCGGGAGAGACCACCTTCTCTATGGTATATGGGGCCGAAGCCATGAGCCCAGTAGAAGTGAGTCTTCGTTCACCCCGTCGCCTACACTTTAATGAGATATCCAATGATGACATAAGGCGATACGAACTTGATTTCCTTGAAGAAAGAAGAAATGATTTGCAGATAAATTTGGCCTCCTATCAAAGAAAAATTGTGAGATGTTACAATGCCAAGGTCAAGAGAAAATCAGGCGATCTTGTGCTTAGAAGGGTTTTTCTGTCTTCTAAAGAGCCTAGAATTGGCACGTTGGGTCCAAACTAGGAGGGCCCCTATCAAATATCAGGCGACGTCAGGCCAGGAACCTTCTTAATTGAAAACTTGGATGGGAAGATGCAGTCCCATCCTTGGAATGTTGAACATCTGAGAATGTATTATCAGTAAGACCATAATCATTGCTTATGTACCTTTTGTGATTAAGGCAAGTCTCATCTCAAAAACTTTGTTTTTAACTATGACTATCTCATATGCTAAGTATGACAAGCTCATACTGTTATGATTAACTACAAGTCCATAAGTTAATTTAACTCGCATTAATTATGACAAGCTCATAGATTGTTCGAATTAAAGTGTGGCGAGTCCACATTCAACCTAGTTAAAATAGTTATGGCGAGCTTATATTACTTGTTCAAAACCATGGCAAGCTCATAAGGTGTTAAGATTAATTCAACAAATTATGGCGAGCCCATAAATTATTAAAGTTTGACTAATTATGGCAAGCCCATAATTTATTGTTCAGTTAATTATGGCGAACCCATAAGTTATTAAAATTTAATAAATTATGGTGAGCCTATAAATTATTAAAAGTTCACTTAATTATGGCGAGCCTATGAACTACTTAACTCAGTTAATTATGGCGAGCCCATAAATTATTTAATTCAATTAACTATGGTGAGCCCATGAAGTTATTTAAATTGATTATGGCAAGCCCCGTAATTTGCCTAAATTTGATTAATCATGATAAGCATGGAGTCAATTAGTTACAAACACGAAACATCACCAAGAGAGAACAGTTGTAAAAATTGAATCAAGTTAGAAATAAAATTGAACTCATTACAAGGAGAAATGTTGCAAAAAGTTACAAAGAAAGGACGACCTATTCTAAATGGCAGTATCGTCCTGCTGAGGCCTTTCTTAAGCACCCACCACATCTACTAGGTCCATTTCATTGGCGGGGGTAGACGGCTCTTCAGCCAAAAAATCTTCCTTTAAGGAGGATAATTCTAACTGAGGATGTAGCTCGACAAGCCTCTCAAAGACTTCATTATACGTGACTCTCCTCCAATATATGCTGAGGCTGTCGTACTCAGTCATTTTATAAATGTGGGCAACGTACTCATACACTACAGCCTCCCTCTGCCTCATTCAGCTATTGCCCCAATTGGGTAACCTCGACAGTTAGTCCATCTACCCGAGCTTTTAGCTCCCATTTCTCCTTGTTGGAGACCTCCAAGGCCAACAAATCGATCCTTTGAAGGTTGTCAGAGTTTTCCACTCGCTTTGTCAAAGCATTCACCTCGGCTTTGTAGAGATGGTTTTTCTTCCTTAGTTCATCATTTTCTTTGGAAAGTGCTTTCACCTTCGACTCCACCTCAGCTAGCTTCAACTTGGAGGCCTCAATGGCTACATTGACAAAAGATGCCTCAGCCTTGGTTTTGCTCAGGGTAGCTTCAGCATCTTGGCCCCTTTGAAGATATTCTTTATTAAGGCCCTGCAGTTGCCTCGCTTTCATTTGGACATTTAAAAAGAAGCCCTGAGAACGAGCCTACCGAGCAAGCCTAGCCTCCACCATGTCAACCGCATCATAGGTCTCGACGTAATAGGCATACTTATCAGTCTAATACTTATGTTGAATCCTCATAGCCCCCTGGACCTCAGTAGGCAACATCTCCATGACTGTGGAGGCGATTTCATCCAACCTCCCACCCAAGAAATTTTGGGCCTTTCCTTCAGAGGAGGCGCTCATCATCTTATTACCCCTCATCTTCCTCACCAAACTAGCCCCCTCATCAACCACCTCCACTGCCTCCATAACTTTTACGGAGAAAATTGGTTTAGTAAGAATGGTTCGTCGAAGTGATTCTCCGATAGTGGTCTGGTGTTTAGGAGGAGGGTCGGGCCCAGTATTTTTGGACAACACTAGCTTCATCTTGGGGGTCCTCTCCAGGGATGTTTCGACTTTATTTTCCTTCTCTTTTTCCTCATTCTTTTCTGGAGGGGACAGTGAGCTCATTTTGAAGAGGTGAGCCAGTTTGTCCCACTGATTCTTGTAAGAGGAAAAACCAGAGCTTAGGGACTTCTTTTTATGTGTCTCCCTCAGGAGCCTCAGCTGGAGTATGTTTGGCTTAACATACTCCTTTTTGTCGTGTTGCCCTATGAATAAAGAGAGAGGTTTGGAAAACTGTAAAGGAAAGTAATTGTTGAACAAAGAAGCAAACCGCTCTATTTTACCTTTTGTAGCCATCAGTTGGTGTATAACAAAGAGGTTCCACTTGTCGATGACGTTCTTGAAGTACCTTATTTTTAAAGCAGCTCATATATCACCTTGATGATGGCCCACTCGGATGGCTAGAGTTTGAACCAGTTAACTGCAACTACGCAAGGTACAAATCAAAGATTCGAAACAAAAGAATAGTGAAAGTAAAAATAGTTCACTAAAGCTAAACTCACTATACTCGTGATACTGGGTCGACACTGTTATCTGGGGGACCACATCTCCCTCCATCGTATATCAGAGACACCTTACTCAGAACCAAGATGACTTATAGTTCTTGATGGAGGTTGGAGTCTCCCAGATGAAGGGAGAACGTGGGTCACAGGGGTTCATATATTACCACCACTTGCAACCACTTTCCCCACTTGAGGCTCGGGGTTGGAACAAGGTTTGGAAAACGTGGGGAGGCATATCCTCGTAAAGAGTTACCTTCTTCCAAAGAAGAAAAGCCCCTACCATTTGGCTTCATGCTTTGGATTCTAGCTAGGTAGTGCCAACTTGTAGTACCTAAGGATATACCTAAAAAATGGATGTAATGGTAGCTTCATCCCCCCACTCAGGATAGCCTCACTTACTGCTACACACCCCTCTCTAGGAAAATAGGCCCTTTTCTCAGGGTCGGCACAAACATCTCAATATTATTTGGAATTCAATACCTCTCCCTAAAGGTCTCGAGCTCACCCTCATTTATGTCTGTTGGCCACAAGGAAGCCTCCCATCTAATACTATAGTCAATGGGGCCCTTTGGCATCATCCATGCACTATAAGGGCCGAACATAGCCTCCATAATCCTTTCAGTAGGGATTATGGAAGGCACGCCCACCTCGATACAAATCAGTACCATGTCTACTTGGAGAGACTCCCCAGAAACCTTCTTTGAAGTGGCGGCCATTTTCACGTGAACGAAGTGGAAATTCTAAAAATGTTTAGGTACTTACACAGATCTTGGATGCCTAAAAGTGGAAAAACACGAAGTTACTAGCCGAACAAAAAATGGTAGGGGTTCTGAAAGGTTTCAAAGGTTTTAAACACTTGGAGCTTGATGAGGTGCGGGAGGCTATTTTCAGTATTAGTGCTGATAGTATTGTGGGCCCTGATGGATTTTCATCATTGTTCTACCAACATTGTTGGGATATTATACAGGATGATGTATACGGTACAGTTATTGATTTCTTTGAGGGTAGTCATTTACCGAGAAGATTTGCTGTTACGTCTATTATTTTGCTCCCGAAGAGGGAGAATACTTGTAGAAGGACGGATTACCAACCTATCAGCCTGTGTACGATGTTCAATAAGCTTATCACAAAGCTGTTGAATAATAGATTGAGTTCATTTCTATCTTGTATTATTTTTCCCTAGCAGAGTGGATTTGTCCCTGGTCGACTTATTGGGGACAATGCTTTGTTGACCTAGGAGCTTCTACACACGTTGGATAATAGAATGTGTGGAGGAAATGTTATATCGAAGCTTGACATGGCTAAAGCATATGATCGTATGGATTGGAGATTTTTTTATTCTATACTGGAGGCGTTTGGTTTTAACCAGTTATGGATTGATCGGATCAAACGTTGTTTATCGAAATGTTGATTCTCAGTGCTTCTGAATGGGCGGTCATGTGGTTTCTTTTCTTCATCGCAGGGACTCAGACAGGGAGATCCTATCTCTCCATCCTTATTTATTATTGCAGCGAATTACTTTTCTCGATTGCTTACAAGAGATCCTATCTCACCATCCTTATTTATTATTGCAGCAGATTACTTTTCTTGAGTGCTTACTCAGAGGTTTCAGACATATCCTACTTTGCAGTATCGACATGGAGGTAGTACTTTTGTCTCTCATCTTACTTTTGCTGATGATATGATTATATTTACCAATGGACAAAAGAAGTCTATCAGAAGGGTCATCGATTGTTTGGAGCACTACAAGGGGGTCTCTGGCCAATTGGTTAATAGAGATAAGAGTGGTCTTATATTGCCTAGGTGGGTATCTGATATTCACATCAGAGAGTCGTTCACATATCGGGAGTCCCTTTGTTTAAAGGGACTAAGAGGAGCTTTCTGTATAATAATCTCATTATGAATGTTAGGAATAAGATTTCTGGATGAAGTATTCTTTCTCCTGGTGGTAGGATTACTCTACTGAGGTTTGTTCTTTCCTCTATACTAGTGTATCTATTCCAGATGATGCGACCTCCTACGGTCATTTTGAAAAGGCTAGAGAGTATATTTGTGCAATTCCTATGGGATTCTAAGGATCATGTACGTCGTCTACATTGGCGGAGTTCGAAGGCAATTTGCCTTCCTGCTGACGAGGGAGGTATGGGCTTTAGACGATTACAGGATATGGTGGACACATTTTCATTGAAGCTACGGTGGCTGTTCAGGTTTCAGAGTTCTCTTTGGCTCAGTTTTTACTAGGCAAATATTGTAGAAGGACACATCCGTCGCTTGCACTAGTTCCTCACTCAGCATATCCTATTTGGAAGAGACTGAAGAGATTTAGACCATGCGCCAGACACACATTACGTGGTGCCTTGGGATAGGGTAGATCTTCTTTTGGCATGATTGTTGGATAGTTGATTTTACCTTGGCATCCATTTTCCCACACAGACAGCATACATCTGCGAAGGTGTAGGACTTTTTCGAGGAGGCTGTATGGGATTTTAGGTGATTACTACAAGCTCTTCCATCAG
>CAIGRB010168291.1:19995-30247 GCA_903798255.1 Fraxinus quadrangulata
ATAATGAAATTAATGTTATTTGTTAACATAAATATTCATAACATACCACCATCTTTAGAAATTTGTCACTCATATAATTGTTCCCATTAATGCATAACATATTTACATATCAAGGTGAGAGTATTGGGTCATTCGTGACCACAATACAATTCATGTTGACACATATCAGAAATCTACCTGTTACAGCTTGTACATATAACAAGTTTATTTTCTGTTGATGCATTCATCTCACAATGAGAATAGCATGTAAATTTTAAATAATTTCCCGTTGATGCACGCATCTCACAGTGAAATAAGCATGTGAAGTTACAACGAGATAAGCGTGTGAGATTTCAAATTATTTCCCGTTGATGCATGCAACTCACAGTGAGATTAAATGTGAAGTTTCAGTTATTTCCCGTTGATGCATGCATCTCATAGTGAAATTAATGTGTGAAGTTTGAAAAATTACTAAGCCCCTATTTGATAGTCGTTATTTGAAACTCATTTTTCTACTACACATTTACACAATAAAATATTTTGCATGTAAAATCTACAACTTTTTCCTATTTTTCAATTACATATTCTCCTAAAAAACACTTTTCAAAACATTTTTTTTTTTTTCAAATGTGAGGTTATTCATAACTCTCACAACTAATATGTCTTTGGCATAATCCATGTCTGACACAACTTTATGTTCTCGTTGATGCATAAAATCAATGCATGTTGTTAAATAAATATTTTATATATTTTTACATATTATTTTTATTGGTTTTCTTAATATAGACTGAATTTCAAATGTTAAGGACAATTGTCAAAAACGTGAAAACGGGACGCGGCTCGAAAAAGGTAGTCAATTCTAACTAACTGGATGGTAAGCTATTTCAACATAATACTGTGGCTGCGAATTCTAGGGTTTTAACATTTAAAATATGATGTGATTTTCTATTACTATATTGAAGCTTATTCAGAATTATTTACTTACCATTCTAGATATTCTTCGATATAGCAATTAAGTAAATTTAAGAAAATATTAGTTTAGTATTAAACTTTTCTGAAGTTTATTAGTTACCGAATCAAAGATATCTTTTATAATTGATATATTCTTACCGATTTTATTGTGTATATACGTAAGATTTATTTCCAATCTTAACTATTGCTTTACATAAGTAAAGGAATGAACAAGAAGGCGATTAATGCTTTGAAAATCTGTTCAATTTAGGCGACCCAGTGGTCGAGTATTCTGCCATCTTTAACAAGTGCGATTGGACTCATGCATACTTGAAAACTTTCAAAGCCAACCGTTTTTCTTCAATTGTATTTGAAGAAAACAAACAAGAACGTTAATGTACAATCTTATTCATTGATCAAGCTGTTTGTCATGGGTTAAGAATGGTGATTCTTAATTCAAGTGGTAATTGCAGCCGAATAACATAGTGAAATGGAGATAAAGTCAAGATCGAGAGGTTTGATTCAACTTTTGCAACGAGTCAAAAAAAAGAAGAAAACGAGGGAGTTGTGCTCAAATTAAGACACAGACATCCATGAGTAAACCGCCAATTGCACCAATTACACCACCAATTATTCAATTTCAGCTATAAGAAAAGAGGAAAGAAAGTGATTTTGGTTTTTTAAATTTGATTTTTAAATTATTTATTTAGGATTTATATGTATTTTATTGAAAATTTTGAGAGCATGGTTGCAATTTTTTCTTTATTTTATTTAAATATGAGGGTATATTTGTCATTTTATAATTTTTTTTACTGAGAAAATGAATGAAAATGGACGATTTTCACAATGAAACGTGAAAATGCAAAAAATTGAAACGTAAAGAATGTTTTGTGCTAATAACCTTTTAGAATAATATGAAAGTTCAGCCCATTCATTCATTGATAGACATCGGGAAGATGGCATTTTGAGCTAAATATCTACTTTCACAGGAATTATGGCACCCTCCACCATTTCAGATATATTCGGATGATACAGCTCGAAGGACATCGGAAAGGACACTTCCATCCCCGCAACTAAACCACTTGTGGTCAGCAATGCACTAGAACTAAATTAGGCTATAACTCGAGAAAAGTAGAATGGTAGAGCAACAAACAATCCGTATACAAAATCGACTTTGGAAAAGTGTTACAGGTGTGGAAAGCTCGAACATAAATCGAACGAGCGTCCTGAATGAAGGCTAGTACATGTGGTAGATATAGTTAATGAATAGGATCAAAATCAGAAATATGTCGAAGATGAGGAAAAGGAAGAGGAAGAATACATCGATGAAGTAAGTGGAGAAGAACTTTCTGGCCTAGTGCCGAGTCAATGACGATGTTTACAATATGATAATAGAAGATTACAGTTGTGAGAATCTAATTGTCAAGAATTTGGTGGATCATTTGAAATTGTCAACCAAATCTAGCTCCTTACCAGATTGGTTAGATTAAGAAGGGATCCTCTATTCACATGATTCAAATTTGCATGGTACATTTGTTCTTGAGGACTTTTTACAAATTAGAAGTTATTTGTGATGTTGAGATCGATGCATGTCATATTCTATTGGACAAATCGTGACAATTTAATATAGACAACTCTAGCCCTATTACTACACCCACACTTCGGATAAGAAGAACCTCTAACCTAATAGAAGGGGCTTCTACGACCTATACTCGCTTCTGGTACCTCCAAACTTGAGGATTTTTCATATATAGGTTCTTTACTGGCTAGAAAGTTGACGTCATTAATTGTTGGAGGATTTTTTTAGAAGAAAAAGGAAAAGAGTAGAAAGAAATAGAATTTAAAGTCAAAGATTTGAATTTGGTACCTAAAACTAAGTTAAATAGCCGAAATCTAGAATTTAGCATGCCAAAGTTTGTTTCTTTTCGGGAAATTGCCTTATTTCTTGCTTGAGTTTTTTCGAGTCAAAATGTTAAAAAGGTTGAAAGTGAAAAATTCACATTTATATAGATGAGGCACATCCGACCCCAATCGTTGGATCAAATAAAGATTGATCCCAGCCTTCACTGTCACGCTTGATCCTAATCGTTGAATGCCAAGAATTTCCAAACCATCATTAAAACAAAAGCCCCAGGATAAGCCATGCCTCTCATGCGTGCATTGTGGCCACCTCATAATCGAAATGCTTCATGCATCCAATCATCATCATTACCTCATATTGGGAATTTACTTAATAAATAAGCAATTTTTAATTCCCATACAAGGATCTGCTTTGTATCTAGATAGAAACTGTGATAGAAATTATACATTTGATGATTTCTGCAAACTTCTTTGCCTTTTCTTGAACTGGAACGATCACGATCTGCACTTCAAGCTGTCCAATTATCCAGCCTCCAATGGTGATCCGCACAGAGAACAAGAATGACGGCTAGGGTTTCTTTTCTTGTGCTAGCAAGAATAATAATAATTCTCTACAATTCTCAAACCCTAGTAGCATATTAATATAAGTCCAAATAGGCTCGGCCCATCTTTTAAACTTAACCCGGTCCAGCATTTAATTAATCAAATTAATTAAGTCTGGTCCATGAATTAATTAATCCAATTAATTAATTCGGGCCTATTAATAAGCAACCCAATTAATTAATTACCCAACATTTGTCAATTAATTAATTGGTAAATCTCATTCTTCTGGTTCTCTTTTGTGTGTGACCCATTAGGTTCCCAATCACGATGCCTAACGATGTAAATTATTATTTTGATCTAATCAAAATCGATAAATTAAAACACCCCTTTTAATTTATCACTAATTCACATTCGTCGTCCCAGATTGACATCTAGCAATGTGTCAGGGCAATACATGTGACGGGAAATGTCATGTAGTGTGACAAACCAAACTTGTTCGTTTACCGTGAAACTATAATCCTTTCGTCAATATGATCCGATCAATTATGAGATATGGATATGTGTCAATCTCGTTTATCGATCATATCTTTTATCCTACTGTTAAGTCGATGTAAGTCGAAAACTCTTTTTCGACTTATGAGTTCACCTTGGCCAAGGATTTCATTATCAACTTAACTAGATAAAATATAGATCATAATCTCTTACTATCTAAGAGTGACGAATCCTCTATTGATCATTCACAACCTTCATATGATTCTTGACATACCCGAACGATGCCGTATTAGCGACTCTTGGCAGAGCAACATCCAATATCACCAAAGTATGACTATCCTCATATAAGGTACTATGATGACCTCAAGTCAAAGGACCAATTCCACTACCGAACGTTAGAGATTAACCACTAACACTCAGATAGTTATCCATGTGGAATCTCCCAGTGGGTCTCCAATATTTTGTTCTATAACAAAATATCCACGTGTTCATTCAAGTGTCACTACACTTTAGCTTGTGAGATCAGCTACTTACTTCACAAGTAAAAATGACACACGTGATGGTCTATCCGTAATAACGATATCCGTATCTCGTTATTTCTTCGACCACGGACGATTTAAGATTCAGTCATATGTAATTTGTATCTCACAATCACAACTCCTTGTGATTAACAAATCATCAAGACTTGAATCTACGGATTCTATTATTTAATTTATTAGAATATAAATTCAATTAAATAATAAATATTAACATTAAAATATATCGATTATACATATATTTAAAGTGTTTATGTCCCAAATTGATTGGACCTAGGGCATAACACTTACACCTCCATCATCATTTCAACTTTGGGAACATGTAAGGTCATGATTATACGCATACGGGCCCTTCAATTTGTTTTTTGTGGCACCTCTTACCTTCATCTTGAGTATATACAGAATGTTGGTTTATATATAAGCCTCTACACCTCTCCCAAGCCACCCTGAAATAAGACTATTGCACTTAGGACCAGGTCACGGGGCTTCAGTACAAAGGCAAGTAATCTCCTCTTAATTTCTTACCTCTTCTACAAAGTCCAATGGATTATATAAATATTAATAGTTGGAGTTGGGGACTATTGTGTCACTTTGTCTATAATATAGCCTCAGCTACATCAACATATAAGCATTCTCCACTCCATCAAAAGCACAAACTTCCACAATAGGCCTATCAACAAAGTTCGAACGTACAATTAACAAATCCTAACATCTTTTTAATTCAATGCTTTATATAAATAATCAATAACTTGGACTTGGGGGACAATTGTTATTCCTATGTCTACGTTGTTTAGGAAAACCACGGTTTTCCTAAATACTTAGGAGATTAGGAAAGTCAAAGATTTTTCTATTTAATGGCTTAAATATTTAGGAGGTTAGGGAAACCAATGATTTTTCTATTTAATGGTAACATATTTAATTCAATTATATTAGCTATTTAATAAATATAGGCTAATTGAGTAGATACCAATATTGTTATAATTAGGGGATTATGAGAACTCTAATTAAGCAATATATAAAGACTTTTTTGGTTATGGTCCCTAATATATCAAATTATACATAGTTTCCCTTCTCCCCATCTGGAAGAGAGATGACGGTCCCATTGAGGAAATACGACGATTTGGTTGAGGAAGATCACAAATCACACCCCTTCATTCGTGTTCATCAGTACGTGAACGATTATCGTAGTAATTTTGCAACAATAAACAATCGTTCATAATGGATCCAGGTATATAACCCGAATTCGTGAATCATAATATTCTGGCATGATGTAGATCCTAAACTTTTGGTTATTTTAATCTAGGATGTTGCATCAAGATTTAGTTTCGATTTTAGATATGATTTATATTGATAACAAGTGGTATCAGAGAGGTCATCGTTGTTAGATTATTAGGATTTGTGCATATTTTATTCATATAGTGTTTGGATTATTTTTCTTGAATAAAATGTTTGGATTTTATGAAATTCCTTGAAGTTTAAGAATAATTAAGGTCATTTTTTTCCTTATCAATTTAAGATTTAAGAATATCTAAATTAGATTTTGATTCATAATATAATGATTGTTGGTTGTTCTTGATGCATTCGGCCATTAAATCAAATTTCAATTTTGTGAAAGAATTTTTCTTTTAAAAGGAAGAAATTACGGTATTTTTTTTAATGAATTTAGTTTGTTGAATTGTTGGACACTAAACATGGTCGAAAGTGATGGTTGAAAGCCCAAGAATGACTAACCAAGAGGGGGGGTGGGTGAATTGATTTTTGAAACTTTTTCGAATAATTAACTAAATTTACGTAAGTTAAAAAATACGTTGATAAATTAATAATCGTAAGCAAGTTTAAGCAAGTAATTTAATCAAATAGTAAGAACAATATGAATAGAAGACAACTAGACACAATTAAGAAAGCAAGTACAACGATGTAAATTTGAACAAAGTAAAAGCACGTTAAGGAGAAGGGATTGAGAGTGCAAACAATATAATATAGAGGTTCGATCAAATGTAATGATTTACGTCCCCCGTTACCAAGCTCTCCGGCACGAGCAAGACCTCTTTCACTATGTTGATTGACTTATGGTACAATCCAACCGTTTACAATGCTTCCAATGGCTTACAACCAAGGAGCACCGATCCTTTTATAACGTTGAGATTTCCAGAACCTCAACACGACCCACGCTATTGAGCTTTACGGGACTTCAATACAACCCACACTATTAAGCTTTACGAGAGATCAATATGACCTACAATTCAAAATGAGTTTACAATTGAAATATACTCTTCTTAATGAATAATAGATTCAAAGTTGAGAATAAGAAGAGAAGAAGACAAACACTTTAATAGATGTCAATGAATATGAGTGTTTGATTTGAAAAATTTCGATAGAAATTAATTTTCTAAGTTTGGAATGATCAAAAAAATTTCAAGTATAAATCAATTTATGAGGATGAATAAATAATGAGGATCAATGATTTATTTCAATAAATGCTCACTTATTGCTCTAGGAAATGTTAAAATTGAATGCAAAGTGAGTTGGTATTTATAGGTGAAAAATCGTCAAAAACTCTGTCCAACCGGACGATCCTTACCGGACGGTCAACTAGCCGTTTGTGTTAGAAAATCAGAACGGTTGAATTTTTGACCGTTGGCTGTAAAACCACCATATCGGACGTTCGGTATGACCGTTTTACGTCGAAATGTCCTCGTTTTAATTTTTAACAAATGTAAGTGCTCGAGTGACGTTTTGAAAATATTTTTCAAGGTATGTGACATTTTTCAAATATGAATTTTGAGATTTTTACCTTTTGAAAAATAATCTTTATGCAAACATTTTTGTATTGTGATTTTTAGATCGTAAAATCAAAACTTGGGCTCGTCTCGATTCATTTCCAAGTATTAAAATGTTTTATCTTTACATATGATTGTAAAATGTCTAATCGTCTTGACTTTGTCGTACATTTGACTTGTATCTTGATTTACGTTTTTGCGATATCATTCTTCATAGTCTCGATTGATTGATTTTGTTTCCACGTTGATCATTAATGCAAATTGCTTGGTCTCGAACTTCGTGTCATCAATTTTATTCATGTGCAATAATCACTATGGACACTTGAAATCAATTTGTTAGCAATAAACATAATTTGTTTGTAATAATCAGAATGAGACTACAATGTACATCCTTAATTGGGTACCGAGCAAAGCAGTTGCCAAAACCCCCTATGAGCTTTGGATAGGCAAAAAGCTTAGCATTAGGCACTTGCACATTTGGGGTCGTCCAGCTGAGGCACGGCCTTATAGGCTACATGAAAGAAAACAGGACTCAAGGATGGTTAGCTGCTATTTCGTTGGTTATGGTGAACGCTCTCGGGGATATAAATTTTATAATCCCACATCAAGATCTTTCTTTGAAACGAAAAATGTGAGATTCTTTGAGGATATTAAGTTTGGGGGGAGGAAAACATAAGGAATGTTGTCTTTGAAGAATAATTTGTTATTGACAATGATCAGGTCTCTATGCCTATTGTTGTTCAAGATACAGTTCCGAAACTAAATGGAAATGTTCAGGCTCCTATTCCTGACATTGTTCCAGACCAAGACAACAATGAGATTCTTCCTCAAACACCACCTATAGAACAAACTCAACAACCTCAAGAAGTGTCATTGAGGAGATCCACTAGAGAGAGAAGAAATGCAATTCGAGATTATTATATCGTCTTTCTCCAAAAACATAAAGATGGCATTGGTTTAACAGAAGATGACCCGATCAACTTCCATCAAGCCATGCGCAGTTCTAACTATCAGAAGTGGATTGATGCCATGAAGTATAAGATGAAGTCTATGGAAGACAATGACTTTTGGGATATCGTCGAGTTGCATAAAGGTGTGAAGCTCATTGGTTGTAAATGGATATTTAAAACCAAGAGGGATTCAAAGGGCAATGTTGAGAGATATAAAGCTCATCTAGTCGCTAAAGGCTTTACTTAAAAGAGAGGCATAGACTACAAAGAGACTTTCACTCTGATATCTTCAAAAGATTCTTTTAGAACAATAATGGCACTGGTGGCTCATTTTGATCTGGAACTACATCAGATGGATGTCAAGACTACGTTTCTCAATGGAGACATTGACGAGACGATTTGCATGGTACATCAAAAAAACTTTATATCGGGAGATCCAAAGTCTATGGTCTACAAGTTGAAGAAATCCATCTATGGTCAGGCTTCCCGTCAATGGTATCAAGTTCCATAAAGTCATCACCGCATACGATTTTGAGGCGAATGTTGCTGATGACTGTGTATATCATAAGTTCAGTGGGAGTAAATATATCTTCTTGCTATTATATGTCGATGATATTCTACTCGCTAGTAGCGATATAGGCTTACTGCATGACATCACGAAATTTCTGATGAAGAATTAGAGATGAAAGATCTATACTTCTTTTGTATTAGGTATTCAGTTATTGAGAGATCGTTCTCGAGGTATCCTTGGGTTGTCACAAAAGAGCTATATCGATAAAGTTTTGAATAGATTTGGTATGAAAGATTGTAAATCAGGAAACACGCACATCGCTAAAGGAGACAAGTTTAGTCTCAAATAGTGCCCCAATAATGATCTTGAAAGAAAAGAGATGCAGAAGATTTCATATACGTCAGTAGTAGGGAGTCTAATGTACGCACTAGTTTGTACTCATCCCGACATGGCATTTATAGTGGGAGTTTTGGGCAGATATTTGAGTGATCCAGGCATGCAGCATTGGAAGGCAGCCAAACGAGTGATGTGTTACTTGATGAGAACAAAAGACTACATGCTCACTTATCAGAGATCAGATAGTTTAGAGGTCATTGGGTTTTCTGACTCCGATTTTGCGGGATGCCAAGATAGCAGACGCTTCACATTAGGCTACATCTTTATGTTGGCTGGATGAACTATCTCATGGAAGTCTGCTAAGCTTACTCTCATAGCTTCTCCAACCATGGCTTCGGAGTTTATTGCTTGTTATGATGCATCCAACCATGGGATATGGCTGCGGAACTTTGTCACTGGGCTGCGAATGGTGAATGGCATTGACAAGCCATTAAAGATTTACTGTGACAATAACTCGGCAGTACTTTACTTCAACATTAACATGAGCTCGACGAAGTCGAAATTTATCGACATCAAGTTTCTAGTTGTTAAAAAGAGAATTCAGGATAGATATATTTCCATTGAACATAAAAGTACAAATTCCATGCTAGCGGACCTATTAACCAAGGAATTAACGCCTAAGGTCTTCATGAGCACACTACTCACATGTGCGTTATTTCTGAGGATGTCTTGGTCTAGTGGGAGTCATTTTTTAATGTACTATATGTTTGCTCTAGACATTGAATTGTTTGATTTTCTCCATAATAAAATTGATGGTTTACGATTCTATTTATGAGCTTGCTCGTCTTTTCTATATGCAATGTTCGCGTTGCATTAAGGATTTTGGAACGATCTCACTAAAGAATAAAGAAGGACCAGTTGGAAATAGGCATCATATTTCATGTAATTCCGTGCCACTCATCTATATTTGATCTATGTCATTAAGTGTATTAGTATGGTGATCATCGTGGTTTAATCACGACTGCATTGTGATAAAAGTCGCGGTGGTTCCATTATTATTATTATATAAGATGGACATTATTGTTTAAAGAGAAGTCTAAAGATAAATAGCATACAGATGCGCACTTGAGAAATTTGTAATATAATTATTTTAGGAATAATATGTAGCTAAGTGGGAGATTGTTAGGAAAATCAATGGTTTTTCTATTTAATGGCAACATATTTAATTCAATTATATTAGCTATTTAATAAATATGAGCTAATTGAGTAGATACCAATATTATTATAATTAGGGGATAATGGGAACTATAATTA
>CAIGRB010168291.1:30606-43118 GCA_903798255.1 Fraxinus quadrangulata
TGTTTGAAATAATAAAATCTATCTCGTTATTTATTACTTCTTTCCAAATATGCAATCTCTAGAAGACATAACTTCCTTATAGATTCTAGGATCACTTTCGACTTGAAGAACAAATGAAATTGTTCTTGGAACATCCTTCCTATCTCCTTTTATTAGGTAGAATGAAATAAGTTGGGAATCTAATTCATCTCATCCTAGACCTTTTTCTTTTCTAACTCTCTTACTTCTTCGAGGTTCACTTTCAACATATTTTGTAGATATATCACCTTGTGATTTTCTAGAAGTTGGAATGTCTACATAAATTTCATTTTGTGAATTTCTTGTTGCCAATATATTCTCAAAAAGTTTTCATCTCTTGATTCTATTATAACATTAGTTTCTAGGTTTAATAACCTATAAACTTTGCTATTTGAAGAATATCCCAAAAAGGCACATTTGATACCTCTAGGACCTAATTTAGTTCTCTTAGGAACCATATTCTTATAGTAAGCAAGACACCCCCACACTTTAAAATAATTGATATTTGGTTTCCTATCCAGAATTCAGCAACATGTCATTTATCATCTCTAGGAATGTCATATTCTTCATTTCAGCTAAACCATTTTGTTTAGGTGTTCGAGGTGCAAAACATTGATGTACTATACTATTTTGTTTACAAAATGAATTGAATTCATTTGAAAAATATTCTCCACCTCTATCACTTCTTAAGGTTTTAATTTTCATTCATAATTGATTTTCAACCTCAATTTTATAAGTTTTAAAGGGACTAAAAGATTCATCCTTATGTTTTAATAAATACACATGTATAGCTAGAGCAATCATCAATAAATGTAATAAAATATTTATTACCAACTCTAGTAAGCATGCCATTCAACTCACATATATCATAATGAATAATTTCAAGTAAGCATGTTGATCTTACTACACTATGAAATGACTTTTTAATCATTTTATATTTATTTACATTTACTTAGTTATTAATATCACATTGTATCATACCACATTTAATCATTTTTTCATAGTACTAACTCTTATATGTGCTAATCTACCATGCCATAAATTTAAAAAAAAATCAATAATATAAGCAAATGACTTGTTTTTATTAGAATTATCCTCAATAGTACATAATTTGACCATTCCATTAGTAGAATAACATTTTCCAACAAAATACATGTTATGTGTTAGTACAAGTTTACCGGATTCAAAAACAGTTTTTATTCCAAGTTTTCCCAATAAAACTCCACTTGCTAAGTTTCTATTCATTTCAGGTACATGAAGGATATTGGTCAAAGTTATCTTCTTTCCCTAAGTGAAAATGATTTCCACATTGCCTTTACCAATCACTTTTGATCTTCCTTCATTTTTCATTTGAATTTATTGACCATCTTGAATGTCATGATAAGTTTTAAAGAGTAACTTATCATAGCAAATATGGATGGTTGCGGAAGTGTCATACCACAATTTCGGAACTTTCCATTGGATTGTATTAATTTCCCTTATCGTAGCGATAATTTTATCAATGAAATTCACTCATCCTTCCCTCTTTGGTTGTTTTCTATGCCTGCAATCTCTAGCATAGTGTCCCGATTTTCCACAAACGTAGCAATGTCCATTGGACTTATTTTTTAACTTCCCTTGATCCTTTTTAGGACCACAAGGTTTTCCCTTCTTCTTATATTTGTTAGAATTGTCAACATTATCCATGGCATTAGCTTTCGAAGAGCCATCATACGAGCTTTCGGTCTTATCTCTTACCCTTGATTCTTCCTCTATGCGAAGGTGTTTTTGTATTTGCTCCAAAAAGAAGTTTTCGGAATTGTGAAGAATTTTCTTCCTATAACCTTTCCAAGACCCCGGGAATTTAGCAATAATTGCTCCCACTTGAAAAGTTTCGAAAAGTTCGATCTTCATCGCTTTCAGATTGTTTACTATAACTTGCAACTCATGTACTTGAGACAACAATGAAATGTTATCCCAAAACTTAAAAATCAAAATATTTAGAAATTATGAATTTCTTCGTACCTTTTTCTTCGGCTTTATATTTACTCTCAAGTGCGTTCCAGATTTCTTTTGTTGAAGTGGTGTTGATGTAGAGGTCATACAAGCGATCTGATAGCGCATTTAAAATGTGGTCACGACACATCAATTCATCATTTTCCCACTTCTTTCCTTCAACATGAATTTCATCGGTGTCTTCTTTGTTTTTATCGGGAATAGGCTCCAACTTTGGATCAAGAATATAAAAAATCTTTAATGCTGTAAGGAGGAATTTCAATTTGCCTTACCACCCTATGAAGTTTGCATCGTCGAATCTATCAAATCGTACTAAGTTTTGATTTATCATCTTGATAGTTGCAAGTATTGACTCCATTTCCATTACAGAAAATATCAAATATCGTTTGAGAATATTATGAAAAAATATGGAGAATATCACAATAATAACAAAAAGAAAAGAAGGTGAATAAGAAAATAGTACCAAGACTTGATCACGAAGTTTGTATAATTGTCCTCAAACGATATTTGCCTCCTCCACCAATGCTTTTGAGGATTAAATAGTAAATAATTTGTAGGATTTCAAGCCTAGAAATGAAGAATACCAAAAACTTAAGTAATTCTTCAAAAAATGAACAAGCGAAATTGTATTAATTTAATTATGTGAAGAACAATAATTGGCCAGAATTTTTTGATGAAAAGGGATGATTCCAAAAATTAAAAATTATTATATTTTATTTGGAATGATAATTAACTTATATTTATAGTACTCAGTCATCTCTGCACGAAATGGTTCCAAATCACGGTGAAAATGTGTATCATTTCACAAGAAAGCCATCAGAAATTTGAATTCAACGGTCAAAATTCTCTACTGTGCGACCGCAATGCTTCATATTTCAAGCATTAATCCAAGTTGAGAAGAAAAATCTAAATTTATAAAGTTGAACTTAATATCGATAATGTGTCAATTTAACGGAGATTTTTGTCACTGTGACTGATTATTCAACATACTAAACAATTGAAGACAAACTTTGTTAGGTTTACTACCAACTTGTTATTAAGGCGATAGGTTCGAGACAAATTGTAATATATATATATATATTATTATTATTATTATTATTTTTTGGTTATGGTCCCCAATATACCAAATTATACATAGTTTCTCTTCTTCCCATTTGGAAAAGAGATGACGGTCTCATTGAGGAAATAAGGCGATTTGGTTGGGGAAGATCACAAACCACACCCCTTTGTTCGTATTGATCAGTATGTGATCGATTGTAGTAATAATTCCGCCACAGTAGACAATATTTCATAATGGATCCAGGTATATAACCAGAATCCGTGAATCCTAATATTCTAGCATGATGTAAATTATAGACTTTTGATTATTTTAATCTATGATGTTTGCATCTGGATTTGATTTCGATTTTAGATATAATTTATATTGATAACATATGTGACAAGAAGGTGGCTGCCAGCTAAGCAAAATGAAACCGAAGCACCACATTTCTAAGGCTACTAAATCAGAGCGTGTCACCTAGACCATCTATGAGGTAATAAGGGCACATTCCATTGCCTTCTCGACTATTACTTTCAAGGCAAAGAGGGAACATTCCATTGCCTCATCAATTACCCTTTTTCAAGGAATTGAGAGCATAGCCCAATGCCTAGTCAACTAATGTCTCCAAGGTGACTCACTATAGATACATCACCTCTTGGCGCCGAGATGATCAGAAGAGACCCAACCCTTAGCCAAATTAGATGGGCCTTCGATGTTCGACGCGGTTGTAATCAATCTTAAGATGCTTTGTGCAAGATGCATTTTGACAACATAGAGCCATGCGAGTAACTTATTAGATGCCTTCTACAATAGTGACTGGGGGTTAAATATCATCTATCTCCTGGGATCACATACTTATTACTGAGAATGTGACATCATCAAGTTTGACCTGTGAATCAATGAGATGAAGCTACATGCCCAACATTCGTTGAGCCTCAATTCAAATTCTTTGCCTATAAATACTCACACTTGGTGACATTGTAAAAATAACTTAAGTTTGTATTTCTCAATCTAAAAATAAATCCTGACTACCTCTTCCTCTCCTTTTATGTCACTTCCTCACCTAATACTTTTATTGTAGCCTTCCCGCCTTTGTTTGGAGAGGCTCCGATCTTGCGCCTCCAATGTGTCTCTCCTTGTAAGCATAACAATACTCAACCTCCTATTGAAAACTGAAGACAACATATACCTCATTTTTACCATTATAAGATAAGCAAGCTTATCATTTCAATGTCAAGCTTGCATCTGTTATTAAACTTCGAATTTGTTACTCATTGTCAAACTTTTCATGTCGTGCCACCACGTCGTGACCACTTGCGTTTATTCCAAACAAGCTCTACATCGTCTAGAGTGCCCATTTCAAACAAAAAAGGTATAAAGTGAAGTCAAGTCAGGTTAACAACCGGCAGGGCTAAGCTCTACATGTTTGTATTATTCAATGATCACCTACAAATCCAGTCCATGAGTCAGCCATATCGCTTGACGATAGCATGGAGGTGGTGCTTACATATAATTATAATTATTAAAGACTTTAAACAATGAGACAAAGGAGAGCACTCAGACAATTCACTTTGAAGATTTTAGTTTCTTTCTTTTGGGGAGGTTTTTTACTACTTTTTATCTTTCGAACGAAGCACCCCATCCTGTATTGGGTCTTCGTTCAATCCTGTTCGTTTTTTATAACCAACTTTATTGTGATTTTCCTTCATAGGGGAGGGAAGTACTTGGCTTCTTTCTGCAATGTAGCCAGATTCGTTCGGAATCGTTCCCATTTCCACTGGACAGTCCCTCGATTCTGCCGAGGACTTCCGTCGCCGTCTGGATTCTCTAGAGGGGGACGAAAACTAGGTAAACACAGCGTTCCATTAATATAAAAAATCAATGATCAACAACGAAATTTTTTTTAAGCTTTCTATTAGACTCACTGAAAAGTGAACCTAAAAATTTCAGATTCACTTTCACTTTCCGTGAATCAATTTAGGGTTTCTGAGGAACAGCAAATCAAATTAAGAAAGACATCCAGAACTACCAAATTCTCTCTATCAAACATGTAAATAAGCACAAGAACAAAACTAGTCTGGACCCTAAGTGATTACAAATGCTGTGTAATTATATTCTATTCTATAAAGATGTAACTGATAGACCCAATCTCTCGTCTACATAAATCGGGATAAATCCATAGGTGAAAACGGAGGATAATCATCAAGCATATATGACACATTCCATCCCAGCTTGTTCTCATAAACACCAATGCACTCAAGATCAACCAAAGATCGGTTCAATGCAAGGAAAGTAAGATACAAAATATCATTTATGAATACAGACTTCCACGGAAAACTGCAAACAGATAAAATTAACCTTAGTAAAGGTTATTATCAAACACCCAGGGCTCATGCACAAACAGCTCACGGCCATTCATTTGAACCAGCCCTGCAGCTACATCCTCTGCACGCTTCCTTGTTGCTGCATCCTTTTTTGCCAAAGCATCAGCATCCTGCTAATAAAACAATATATGCATATCAGAAGATTAACCAATGAAACAATTGAGAAAACACAGCATTTACATTAGGAAGTCCAGCAGTTTATGAAGAACTCAGAACAAATTCTGCTCCTAGACCTCCCAAGTCCTGGAATTAGTAAATATAACAGGAAGAACTCTATCTTCTACTGTTGATGAAGCACAAACAAAAGATTACTTCATGATAGAAGGTACTGTGTGCTTCTCTAGGTATCATTACAATCAAAAGTGCGATCCCCCAAATCAGACTTCAGTCAGTTTTCAACCCATGAAACTAGCTTGGTTCCCACATTAGGAATTGAAGTGGACTTACAATCCCCTCTTTCTACCTGGTTGAACATGTAAAGTCCTAATGATACTATCTTCCAGTCTAGGTGTTGCAAGATTCACACAGAAAGTATTAGAGAGAAGGAAGAAAGAGAGAGAATAAGAGCCAAGAGAGAAGAAGAGATAGAAGAGACAAAATCAGAGAAGAGGTAGAATTTAGTAGAAGCAAAATCTGTAATTGAAAGCCAATAATCAGTAACAGTCGGAGCAAATGTAATCCTAGGTTCCCTTATACAGGGGGAAGAGTTTAGAATGTAAGGGAACTTCTAATACATCACAACTTCACAAAATATCAAACTCCCAATTAATCAAAACTACTGAAAGGTAATATAAATCAAACTCTACTTTAAATTCCTATTTCACCTAAGCCATACCTCTATTCACCATCACTAGGATTGCCCCATATATAAAGTTGACTCCACACACTAGTTGTACCTTAGCTTGGCTGTTATACCACTTGCATGGTTTTATCCACAAGGGGAAAGGGTTTGGTAGCTGACTTGAGCAATGGCCCAAATCAACCAAGCGAACTATCATTTTTTTGGCCCAACATATAATTCCAAGGCTGAATTGGGAGTTGGTCAACATATGAATCACTCATTGCCCACATGAGGCAGGAATTAACTTTACAAATGTTTTTACAATTTCAATTAGTGCAGCCATTTCCAATAGGCGAATGTAAGAGACAAGAAACATTACAGTTGTTTTTAAAACGAGTAAAGATGAAAGGGATGAGACTCAAAATGAATATTCTATATTCTATATTGAAATGCGTTACATCCGTCCACATATAGATATACAAAAAATAGGCATACAAGGAAAAACAAAATGTACACTCAGCGTATCAAAAGAAGGATCCAGAATGCAAAGAATATCTATACAACTTATTATAAATTAATTAATAGTTAAGCACCATTATCCTTAACATCTCCCGCAGGTGAATTGTGTTTGAGGAGATCACACTGAGCTTGGTCCTAAAATGCAAGAATAAAGAAGATGACTGAGGCTTAGTGAGAATGTCTGCAACTTGGTCAATTTCTGGAACATGATTCACTGAGAGAGATTTATCAAGAACAAGTTCATGAAGAAAGAATGTACAAATCTAGTCCAATGTGCTTGGTGCGGGAATGCAACAGAAGATTCGCACTGAGAAACACAACACTCAAAATTGTTGCACCACAAGGTAGGAGTAAAAGTTGAGACAATTCAAAGCTCATGGAAGAGAGATTGAAGACACAAAATTCCAGCACCAGCATCAGAAAGGCTTCTGTACTCGGCTTCTGTGCTGGAATGAGAAACAATATGCTGTTTCTTAGAGCTCCAAACAATTGGAAGTTACCAGGGAAAATACAGAAACAGGAGGTGAAGCGACAATAATCCAGATCACTCCTCAATCAAAAGCTATGGAGAAAAAGATCGGGAGAATTAGGTAAATGTACACTGATAGATATCCAATCAGAATGCAGCCAAGTCATCAACTATTCTAGAGTGTTCCACTTAGTTAGTTAGAGGAAGTGTAAAAGGGTAATAGAAATAAAATAGAACGCCTATAAACGTAATAAGGGGGGATTTGGGATTTTCATTCAGTGATTAGTTTGTAGTTAAGGGGAGAGATCCAGGCCTCTCGAATGCTTGGAATTGTTCTATTTAAGTTCAAATACACTGCTCTTCAATAATCAATATTATACAGTAAACAAATCTTACAATTCCTCTTCATTCCTTCGTATACCAGTTACAATATCTACTATCAAACTAGATTCTGTGATCATCCGCAAAACAGGTTCAGCTACAGCTTTACAGGTCCAGAGCAGATTCACCAGCAGCCATTAGATCTACAGCTGCAGCAGAGTAGAGTCCTTTCCAACAGCTACACAGGTCAGTAGCAATGTCCAAATCTATTAGAACTTCACCAGCAAACCAGGTTCCTAACATAAACCAAAATCGACTGTCACCTTTAAATACCTGAGGATATGTTTCACGGCCTTACAATATCAATCAAGAGGCTGTTGCATGAATAGAGAAACTCCGTTACCACTGACTTCAATATCTGGTCCGTTTATGGTAACATTGTAAGGCTCCCATGATACTGCGGTAGAGATTAGAATTTTCAAATAACTCACCCTGATAAGCACTTAAGTGTGGACTAGTAACCAAAGGTGTTGGAAGAGTATTAACACCAGATATCTTGGCCCTAACTAACAAATAATCAACGTACTTTTGCTGAGGATGTAACACCCTAGCTTTGGTGGTGTAATTCACTTCAATTCTAATAAAATAATTGATAGGACCGAGATATTTCAAGGAAACTTTCTATTTAGATGAGAAATGGGGTGAGGGACAAGTATCGACGTTTCAATGTGGATTAAAGCATTGTATCCTGTTGCTTTGCCGACTTCCAATGACATCTCCTTAAAGCCTCCTGTAGAGTACTAAGTGTAGCCACACTAAGATCAGAAACCATAGAAGCCCTTGGCTTAAATACCCCAACCTTAGATATTGTCACTATAGGGTGAACATTATTAGCAAGGATGATCAGGCTGCATATCACTCATTGGTTCAGAATCTGTAGACAGGGGACTGATTAGAGGTCAAAAGAGGAGACGTGATAGACTGTAGTGAGTTCCACAGGTAAAGTAGCAACTAGCATATATTTAAACACATATGCGAGCAAAAGCCACACCACACCCCCAAACCCTCTCAAACGTCTTATCCCTCTCTCTTACTTTTCCCTTTTTCTCTTGCACACATTTTCACACGCACACACAAGTATTTGTGTGGTCAAATTTTATGAGTGATATTGATTTTGGAATAAATTTTATGAGTCCTATATGAAAAGTTAAGAGGATTGAAATTTAGTAATGCCATACAAAAAAATTCTCTACCACCTAAATTCAGTATTTCTTTGTTACTCCTTTATGTATGATATGATATGATCTCTTTTTCTTTCCGAAGTTTAAATATAACTTACAATTTTAAGGTGTACAATTATTGAGTATTATCTCACCCCCACCCCCCTCTTTACCTCTTAAGGTAAGTAGCGGTTCGAGATTGGAAAGTGCCCAATGGTGTGGAGATTTTATTTAGTAAATCCTTTTAAATAAGAATGTCCAGAAACTTATTATTTCAATTTAAGTATTGTTTTAGTAAAATTACATTGGACATGGCAATAAGTTCTATTTTTATAACTATTGAGGAGTGTTGATTTCAAAGTTATTCCTAGGAGTATATACTTACTTACATTTTGGTGGCACCCGAACTTCCTAATATTCGGGGTGCGACAGTCACCTTATTTATGTGTTCAAGAAAAAAAAATATTTTATCCATTCTTCATATGTTTTTTAGAAGCAATTTCATAAATAACTTCTACCAACGAAAAGAATCACACTTGACCAAATTCTTTCATACCTAAACACAAATAATCAAAACCATATACTTCGATGGCCTTGCCAACATCAATCATTTTTAGGACTTTCATCACCTCCAATATCATATAGCATGAAAAACATACAACATCTCTACCACACATTAGTTATTATCACCATAACCTCTTCACCCATCTCTAATATATTTGTCCTTTACCAAAATTCTAATGTTCTAATCCTTTATCAACTCTAGTTTTCCTTGAATTTAGCTGACTTACAAAAATTTTACTTTCCTCCAGTGTATAGAATATTTTTATGAAAACACTTCTCTTTCCTTTGTGGTTCTTTCCATCCTAGGTAATTTTTCACTTCCTTTCTTGAACATTTATAGTTCTAGAATTCTTCTGCATTCGTAGTTTTCGCCAATCAATGTAATTGGATATACACATTTGGGCTCACTAACAGAGCATTTGTGTATGATGCAGGAGAAATATAAAAGCATTATCATTACAAACTGTTGAACATATTGCAGAAGACCAACACTCCCTTACAGTTCATATAACAAAGACAGATACGAAATTTCTAGGGGACTAAAATACAAGAAAAAAAGAAAGGGAAATCAAAAATCACTTTTTTAGACCTATTACTATACTGACAATATAGGATATAAAAGAAACCCCAAAGTCAATCTTTACACTCCGGAATGAAAATTCAAACTGAAATACACAGAATGAAAATTTCAAGCCAAATATTCATAGGCAAATACATAAACTGATAACAGGTGGCATAATATAGATAATCATAGCACACAAGAAACCAATTTTTACGGGACCAGTGAACTCTTTATACGTATGGAATGAAGGAGATAAATTAAAAGGGAAAAGATACAGAGAGAATACAAGACCTTGCGGCGTTTCCAGGCAATAAATTGGGCTTCCGAAATGGGATTGGGATTAGGGTTTGGATTGGGAATTGACCCTGTTTTTTGTCGATGATTTTCAGCTTCTGCGCCCATTGTCGTCCAAACAGTTCTATAGGTCTCGAATCAAACTCCGAGGCTCGCGTATTTATAGTACAATCATGCAACCCAAACAGATCTTGGGATTAAAATCAGGAGACACATGGGCCTCGGGCACATTCCCACCGGCAAATAATGAACTTTTTAATGTTGGCAGATTAGAGGTCGCGGGTTCGAATCATGGGGCTCTTGGAAAATAGACTCTCTTCTGAAAGACAGGATTTATCCTGAAAGACGAGTTCTCTTGGAAAGCAAGATACAATATGGGTTTAACTCACTCAACACTTTGACAGCTCAGTTGGGGAGGCTCTTGGATCATGGCCAATTTGGAGCACATCACGTGGTTTACCTGGTCTGTGTGATGGGCCGAATCGCAGACCCCAAGATTAATCGTCGAAGGTGGACACCTGTGTATTAAAAAAAAAATCAGGAGACACATGGCGCAATATCCCTCAAGAAATTCTTTATTTTTTATACTCATTTTAAAATACACATTCGTACAATAAAATATTTTTCGCATGAATTCAAATTCTTTTTCTATTTTTCAACTACACATTTTATCAAAAATTAATATTCAAAACATCATTTTTCTATAATTTCTCTTTATAACGACCGTAAAACACATGCTTTTGAAAGAGTTCTTATTTAGAAGGTTGTTTTAATTTTAATACTCCATCTGCCATATTTATATAGCTCTCATTATTTGAAATTTTAATGGTTGGAATAGTTTTTTGAAAAATGTGTGATTAAAAAAATTTGAAATTATGTGTAATATTATTTTATTAGAAAACGTGTGGTTGATAAGAAGCGATAAAAAAATGAATTATAATTTTAATGGGGACCAAACGTATGCATTAACTGATTTTGTTTTTTACCTAGATTAAGAAATTTTATTTAATGTTATTAAAAAATTTTTACAAAGAATTTACCTAATATCCTTATTTAATTATCAACAACTAGTAAATAATGTGTTTTTGTCCATGTTTTCAAGAAGAATTGGGAATTGTCTGTATATATTTAGATAATTCCAAGAAGGTAAATTAAAATTTGTATAATTGCAAAATTAAGTAGAGAAATTATTGGTTATAAATAGATAAATTAAATAAGAGTGTATTAATTAACGAACAAAACAAATACTTTCTCAATAAAAAAAATCGGACCATAGAAATGAGACAAGAAAATAAATAAATTCAGCATATATAAATGAGACGGAAGGAGTAATAATTAAAGAGTTATTTTTTAAACTAACTTTTAAAGTCAAAATAAATTAAGTAATTTCTTTATTTTATATTTTGACTACTAAAAGTTTACTTATTTTTAAAATATTACTTTGTCCCGGTTTGATTCTCATTGTCTTAAAATTCATTTTTTTTATCAAACTTATTTTTAATCATATATTATCACAATAAAATATTTTACATGTAAATTAAAAAAAATTTCATACTTTTAACTACACAATCTCCGAAACTTCACTATTATAAAATTTATTTTCAACAATAAATGGGGCTCAAACACATTGTTTCTTATGATTAAGCTCCTCTTTGACAAAACTATTTAAGATTATAAAGTGAACTTTATGAAATATGTAGTTAAAAGTAGATAAAAGTTATGAGTTCAATGAAATATGTAATTAAAAAATAAATTTGACCAACTTATAATTTTTTAACCAAAAAAAAAAAAAACTTTTTCAAATAGAAGCTAAGTACTTGTTTAGATTTCCTTTATAGTTGATAAAATTTAGTTTTTCAAAGTCAAACATTATTTTTAATTAGATATTTAGTAAGATTCACAAGTATATACTTATCATCTAGTTAGCTTTCCTTTTTAGTTGTCAAAATTATAAGTTGGTAAAAATGAATAATGTATAGGTAAGTGCACTACCCCCCCCCAAAAAAAAAAAAAAAGGTATCCAACAACCGAATTTTTTGGTCGATAAAGGATTTTTTTGGTGATTTTTAGCGACCATATACTTGTGGTCGCAAATTCATTGTCAATGAAGGTCTTCAGCGACTAATATGGCGTGGTCGCTAAAATGTTAGATTTTTGTATCTAATAAAGGCGAAAAATGGTCGATTCAAATGTCTTTAGTGACCAACACATGGTAGCTAAAAGGGCTCCATTTTGGCCGCTTATCCTATTCTACATTAATAAAAGAGTGACTTTTGTTGTCATTGTTCATAAGCAATATCCGAGCCGAGCCGAGCCAGTTTTTTTTTCTTTTTTTTTTTTTTTTTT